>VUQS01032870.1:0-10004 GCA_015108495.1 Heterochromis multidens
TAAAAAAAAAAAAAAAAAAAAAAAAATTTTTAAAAACAAAAAATAAAAAAAATTTAAAAAAAAAAAAAAAAAAAAAAAAGCAGCCTTAAAAGTGCATTAGGAAACTTTTTATTTATGTATTAAAAGATTTTTATTGCCAATGTCTGAGCAGATTGAAACTCAACTTAAATAAGACCTTCTCCGACTCTCTTGTTGGAATAACTTTAGTTTAAACACAATGGACAAAGTGAGCGCCAACAGTGAGCAACATTAAGTAATGATGGATTCAAAATGGAGTCCACTAATATCTAACATCAGCAAACAACCAGCTTCCTGCACACACAAACTTCACATAAAGACAATAAATTAATAACTCACTTGGCTTCAGACAGTCTTTAGCTAGTTTGTTAGCAAGTGAGCTAAGGTAAACCAACTAGCTGCTATGCTGCATAGACATAAGTTAAAGAAAATGGCTGTACTGTGATTTACTTTTACAAGTAAAATGGCCGCTCAGAGAGAGGAAGAAGAAGGAAATAAATCGCTCTAATTTTTCTCATACACTGTGCACAGCCTCAATCTCAGAGATCCCTGACTGAACAGAAAAAAGTCTAAATTCTTCACATAAAAAGTAAATAAATAAATAAATAAATAATCCATATCCTGAAATTGAAAACTGAATACATAAAAACAAATATCCAATTAACTGAATACTCAGGTGCAGCTACTACTAAGGTAGTTAAATGACTGAGGAATTTTATTTTGGGGGAACTCTGTTAGTTAAACCAACGGCACAGAACCTGCCGTCGTACTTCCAACTCCATGTTACCTGACCAAGTCTCTGCTTTTGATCTTTACCTCTAACCTCCTTTTCTTTACATCCATCCCTCAGACGCTTCATTTTTCTGCCTCTTTATTATTATATCTCTCGCCTCCATCCTCTCATTAATCATTCAGTCTTCCTCTGCTCCAATTAAATAATTAAAAGCACCCAGAGCCATCAGTTTTTATCCAGCAAAGACGCCCTCCAAACAGCTCAGTGGGTGCGTTACATCCTGCAACAAACCAAAACGGTCCAAATACAGTATTTATGACTTTTAGTAATTAAGGGCAGAAAATTTAAAATACTGTTTAATTTTGATATGACTAAAGAAAAGGCCACTGACCTAATATAAATATGAGAAGTGAAAAAAATTAATAATGCAGGCGATTGGAAAGTTGACATCATCACAACACAGCATATTTATAGTTTTATTTCCTCAATTTATTTTTAGTTTTTGTGAAAGAAACTAACACTTTTTAAGAGGTTTGGGATTTTTTAATAGATGACCAACACACATCTTTTTTTTCTCCTCATCTCTCCAGCAACCATTGCATATGAAGTATTAATCAGCGTTTGTTACACTGTCTAAACAACACAGCCTTGTGATTTGTCTCATGATCCCCACCCCATCCCCTCACCTGCACATCATCACAGGAGAACACATTGAAATGCACTCTCTTCTTGTTTCTGCAACAGCTCTGCCAGCTTCAGTCACTCTTGCCTTGTTACACTTCACAGAGCCCACACGTCCACTGAAGCACACAAACATAAAATGTAATCACACACTCACTCACACATTCCCACTCATATACACTCACACACACACACACACACCATCTCAAAGCTGTGTTATTGTTGGGCTTTTGCCTGCTACTTGGATGTTGTTGGAAAGGCCTGCTTGGCTGCTCTGCTCTGTTTCAGAGTTGAATCGCTATAACACAATAGACACTGATTTATTTCCAGCAGAGGAAAGTCTCTCTCTGAGCTGTTTCCTACTTTCACAGTAAGTGCTGCACTGTCCAGGCACATGGTTTTTTTTTTCTCTAAACTGAAGAGCATCTTTGCAATACAAAGTCAGACGGCATTTTTACAGGCCACAGATTCAAACTGGTCACCTCCAACTCTGAGAGCTCAGACAACACCCTCATCAGAGAGGTTGAAACAAAACTATATCTGCCATGAGTCTAGTGACAGTATTACACTCAAACACAATTCTTACAGTTCTCACAGCACTGACATGCTAATTTACAGGCACCAAAGGGTCTTAGCACTTCCTGTATGCATAAAATAAGCAGAAACAGCCACCTGACAAGATATTTGTGTGGAGATAAGCATTTTTCCCAGCAAAGACAAACATGGCAGCAGGGAACAAGCTCTGGTCTCATTATTGATTGACCTCAAACCCAGCAGAACATGATTTAAACCATACCCAAAGTAGTTGTAGCATATTTTTATTTAATTTTCTGTTCAAATCAGTGCAGGGAGGTTAAGATACATAAAATTAAAAAAGGTGTCAGACTTATTAAAAAGCAACCGTTTTGTTTGAAAGAAAATACGGATACATGTAAATCAGCTACGTGACACTCGTGGAGCCCCCACACACTCCAGTCTTACACCCCTGCTACTATTATCCTCTGCTTATTGATCAACCTGCTGCTGATACCCCGGGGCTCAGTCAATACAGATCTCTCCAACTGCTCTGCCACACACAGCACAGATGAACAGCATGCTGATTTATTCTGCTTGATCCGGTAAACAACACCAGGCCTTGTAACCCATCTTTATGTATTGCTGCAGACTACAGGTTGACTGATATGGCATGTTTTATAAAGGTCTGCAGGTATATTTTGAAATTGAAAAAAAGAGGTAGGATATCAGGCTAGAGACAAATGGACAGTATGCTGTTGTTTTCAAAAACCTGCCTGAAAGCAAGACAAAGTAACATTTAATGAAAGAAATAAGATTATTTTTCGTAACATTTGACTCTCCCTGTTTCACACGCCCCTGACAATTGTTTTAGCTATTAGCAGTTGGTTGAGTCTATCACCAGTTGTTTATTTTGGTGGTACAAGGACGATTTTTGTTTTAATTTAGTGGTCTGCCTCCTTATGAATTCAACCAAAGTCAATTATTTACTTGTGAAACCCAATTGCTGAAAAGCACCAGAAGGTGGTGCCTCCTTCCTTTCCTCAATCACACAGGCCTGGAGACCAGTGGGCAACCCCCTTGCAACTCTCGGTTGCTAGGGGAAAAAATGCATTCCCTGACTGGTTGGTGAGCGGTTCCTGGAGGTTGCTGGCTGTCGCTAGGTGAAATCAGTCACAAACAGGGTGCTGCACTAAAAACCTCTTGTGATTGCTTTGGTTGATAGCAGATTGCCGAGGTTGCCTGAAGCCTGCATGGAAGACGCCAACTTGCCTGCAAGCTTTTGTTAACTAACCACTGAGCGGTAGTGAAAAAGTGCGACATAAACGGAGACCATTTGCCTTCAAAGTAAAAGCTGTGGCTGTTCACTGAAACCAACATGTTTCAAAAGGCGTGGCTATTAATTTGACTGGTAGCTGGTCTAACAGTGTAAATATTAAATACAGACACAAGATAACATTAAATATTTTACTTTTTCCCCATGTTGCAACACTGAAGTCGTACACGGTACGGGACAGAAATAAACTGGCTCGTTTCAGCTCATCAGCTCAAATCTTCCAAAAAAGATGGAGGTTTCCACTTCCTTATGTTTTGACCGTGGCATGAGGCCAGTGGGGTTTCCCTCTCAACAGCAGAGCACCAAATCCAAAGTAGCAATAACAACATTTAAAGCAATATTTAGCTTAATCTTTTCCTGTGGCTTAAAGCTGTAGAATTGTGCGTTTCAGAGAGTTTTGATCTCATCCCAACGGAGGTGAGACCACCACTTCCTCCCTAGGATTTTTCCAACAAGACCTTCCAGAAGGAGAAGAAGACCAAAACAGTCATTGATGCTTTTACATAAACACATCAACAAAAGTAAGTGAAATCCTCTAGTCACAGTCAAGTTTCATCACAATGCTGAAATCAGATTAACGCAGACTGGGGCACACACATCCATCTCAACAGGAGGGCCATATCGGCTCAGTATATCAGTCTAATCCACACTCAGTCTTTGCAAAGGTCAGTCCTCTTGAAGCTCCATTATGGTTCAAATATCAGCAGGACTCTTAAGCAACCCCCACCCAACAGCAGGGGATTATTACTGGAGCTGTCCCGGCTCTGAGTCTGTATGTATGTGTGTGTGTGTAGGAGTGTGTGCTTGTGCGAGCACTGACCGTTGAAGACAGCCTGTCCCTTAGCCAGCTCTGGATCCATTTCGATGATGTATTCCTCCTGTGTAAACCCCCTCGTGCATGGCAACGACCCCTGCTTGCTTGACAACGACTGCTCGGCCTCTCCACCCACAACAACAACCTAAAGAGGGGAGAAAAAAAGCAGAGAATAAAAAGATCTGCTTGCATTTTAGATTGCATCTTTTTCCACTTGTGACCTTGCAAATGTGATGTTTTTCTACAAGCTACAAACTTTTTCTACAAAGCATTATAATCGCCATTTTAAAAGTTTTACACCTTGACTACTTTACTTTTCTTTTCATAAATCTGTGGTCTTTCATGGAAATGACACCAGTTTGGTTCAGAGGAGCTGTTAAGGATGAATATAAAGATAGAAAAACAGCAAAGAAAGAAGCAATTAGCACAGACGAATTATCTCATTTTCCCACATTTACTTATTAGGGTTTGTTTTTCTTGTCTTGCAACAGGGAGTCACAAAAGACAGGCTGTGTGTCAGAGGGAAAATAAAATCCAGTACAGCACCAGTCCGAAGCCAAGAGAGCATTATTAATCACTATGAAGAGCAACAGACAACTGGGCCAATTAATTTTGATGATAATTAGCGTCTAGACTTTTGTCTCTCCTCTTGTTTGAGCATTGGCCCAACGTGAACCCCCCTCCACCTCCTGTCCCACATACACACTGACACATACACACACACATATTCCCAGTCCTGCACTCCACAGAGCAGTAGAAACGCATCTGTTGTAGGTTGTTAGTGTGGGTTCTTCTGTGATTAAAGTAATAAAGCCAAGAGAGGTGCTGTGATTTGCTTCCATTTAACCCAAAAACTTTAAACCCTCACGTCCTCGCTGCCCATCCTGACATGTCTGGAAGAGTTGGGGGGAGGGGATTTAGCAGGGCTGGCTTTTATCTGTTCCCTTATTAGCATAAGTAAGGAGGAAGTACCCACGTGTTTCTGATGCTGTATTTCTGCAGAATGCTGCACAAGTTTTAATGGTAACATTTGCAGATCAGGCAAAATGTGGATTGGGGAAAAAGTTGGGAAGAGGCCCAGAGATGATTCCAGGACAGAGGGGTTGATTTATTTTTTTCATCCGTACAAAACACAGTGATCAATTTACTGCTGGGTAATCCCTTCACACCTGTATTGAAAGCTAAGTCACTGCTAACCAACTACCTCAGGCCATGCTGCTGTCTCATTTAAGATGAATATAAAAGAGGCTTTTGGTGCAATTCAAACAAAATGTGATCCACTGCAATTTGCTTATATGGCAGGCCGTGAGGATGGGTACATTCCTGAGCACCTTGCCTTAACTGGTCCTCACTCATGAATGGAGAGAAGAATTGTGTACAACTGCTCTTCATTGGCTTCTTCAGCTTTTAACTGTGTCCAACCTTACATCTAAGCATCCACATCACTAAGATGGTATTGACATGTTGGCTAGTTTACTTTTTGCTTGGCAAGTCTCAAAAAGGTCAAAGTCAATACAGTTTTATTTGATGCCCCTTTTTTTTCCTGGGTGTCCCCCACAGGTCTGTCCTTTCACCACTTTTGTTTTGTATACAATTGAGTGACAGTACCTTTATGGACAAATCATGACGCACACAGATAGTTTTGTCACTGTGTCCCTCTTCAAAAACTGTAAAACTAACCAAAGTCCAGTGTTGGATGACCATGGTCTACATAAATGTGTCTTCACTGCGCAACACTGTCCTGGTGTTATACTGTGGATGGACAGAGTGCAACTTCTGATGGTGACTGACCATATTATATTTAGATGTCCTCACTCCCCACATGCCATTTCAAGTGAATGCAATCATGGATGAATTTGTTGCAAAAAATACAAAATTTCCCTTTTTGGGATTATTTTGGCTGTAAACCAAACACAACCGCCAAGTCCAGGAGCCTAAACATAGCAATTTAAATGAAGCATCCCTCTGCTTGGCTCTAAATGAACAACCAGAAGGAGACGGAGGGGGTAGGGGTGTAACATACTGTATGTTGCTAAATGATTTGGGTGCACAACTGCACAGTTTTAGTTCTCAAATATGATTTATAACTTGACATTGCTTTTCATGTAAGAAAGAAAGGCTGATGTAGTTGGCCAATGAAACTTGGAAGTTAAAACCAATATTCTTTTCTTTGCTGCTTTGGGTCACTTCCCTTCAAAGAGGGAATTGTTATAATGTGCAGCAAACTCAAAGCCACAAAGAAGGCCCAATCAAACCTTCCTGATCCTAGTCAGTTCTTCAGTCTGCTGCTTCCATCTGGTCACAGATGTAATCCTCCAAGATGCAGGACCAACAGATTTAAGAACTGATTTGTCCCTGCTGCTTTTGGCCTTTTGAAAAACCTGATGTAATCCCACATTTTTTAGTGAGATTAATCTGTGTGTGGATTGTTGATGATTATTGTATTTACTGCTGGCAGCGCAACAAAATTGCCTGTTGAGGATAACAAAAATCAACTTGACCTTGAATCAACCAATCAGTCTATCAGCAGAAAAGTAATCAGCAATAATTCAGTAAAAAAAAAATTCCAAAACTTTTCCAGTTTTGTAACAGTTTTCATTTTAAATGATAGAAATTGTGAAAGCAAACAGCTTTTTTCAGTTTCATATCATTTTGGAAACGTGAACTGATGGCTATTTTCATACATAAAGCAATCAGTGTATACACAGAGGAGGTGCTTGGATTAATTGATGATTGCAAACTTAATAAGAGTCCTTATTTAATATTTGACAGATCTGTTTTGTCATATTGCTTTCGCAGACTTTACTGATTAAGACCTTCATGTCACAGCTTATTCTTTGGGATCCAGCGTACAGTAATTACAGCCACAGCAGGTATGTGACAAAGCATACAGATAGTCAGGACGTGGAGGAGATAGTTTTCTGAAATGACTATGTTCTAATGCTGGTGGATGATACTGTCATTTTGGGAACAGTCATCAAGGGAGTGAAAAACTTAAATAGCTCCAGGTTAACTGCAGCAAACAGACATGCTGCCACATAGTCTGTTATCATTAAGGCCCTCTAAAAGCTGCTAGGAGCGAGGACCACCACCCAGCCTGACCTCTTTATCAGAGTCAGGGATTTCATTGGTTAATGCAACTCATCATCTTTATGTGAAGGATGATCTGCTGACTAGAAATGATGACAGGAAATCTCACCTGGTTCAGATTATATTATCACTGACAGAGAAATGATGATCAAAAAGACAGAGAAAAAAGGAACCAGGTAATGCTGAGAGCTAAACCCTGAACGGTCTATTCTTATTGGGGCTGACACTGAAGATCATTTAAGAACAGAGCATGAGTCCACCAATGAGACAAGTGTTCGAGCAATTAATAACCTGACTGATAATCTGGTCCGATATTCAGCATTTTCCTTAGTTATCTGTATTACTTTTTTGTTTTTACAGATTGAGGATAAAAACATATTTTTAAAAAGTACAAATATGCTATGCTGTCAGCCTCTCTGACCATAGTCACCACTCTGTAATCTCTGGGAATATTGGTTATGCCACGACAAACAGCCTATCAACACTGAAGGCTATTTGTGCCAAAAGAAACATATTTGCAGAAAAGACCGTAGATTTTATATAACAGATGGCCGTAGCCGAACTCTGCATTTTTGAAGCCTAAATGTTTTGGCTGCAGCCATATTGATTTTTCAAAGCCAGAAGTGACCACATTTAGATGACCGAGTGGAGTGCTAATTTATCAGGAAATGCTAGCAAGATATGATAGCAAGCTGAATCCACCATAAACTGTGTGGGTACAATGTTCAGACACAGATGCCCATTAACCAGTGTCTTGAACCAGTGACAGACTAATACAATAATATAATTGTGTGGAGGAGTGGAGTACAAACTTCTTGGCACTCTGTACCACACAGCAAACAACCAAACCAAACCAAACCAAACCAAAACCACAAAAACAGTCGAGGCCAGTTCAGTGACTGAATTAGCGAAAGCTTAACTATGGCTATCGTATAGGCACACCATTCAGTCAAAGCAGCCACACCCATAACCTTAAGCCTTTCCAGGTATACGAAAACCAATCAACACACCATACATTTATTATTAAGAAAGAAATTAGTTCTTAAGATCAAACCAGGTTTTGTATCAGGCTGTAAACAATTTTAATACTGTTAAACTGTCCATTTTAACTTGGAAATCTGTGGGGATTGACTCACTTTTGGAGCCAGCCTCAAGTGGCCACTTAAGGAATTCCAGACTTTGGCACTTTCAGACCTAACAAATGAATATTATCAAAACTGCAAATTAACTTAATAAAAATTGACTATTCCAAATACTGGTCTCCTTCGATTACTTGTAGTCAGTATTGGCCGCTACACAACAGTCCATCACTGACTACAGTAGGAGCTGTAACTATGGCTTATTTTCATTATCCATCTCATGGCTCTAGTTTATTAATAGCCTGCTTGTTTATTTTATAAAATATCAGAAAATAACAAAATAAATGCCTACCACAGGCTCAGGTTTATTGTCTGCTGACTGACTGAACAGAGTGCCGTGGAAACCCAACTACTCCCTTTTTTCAGATTTTGATCCAACCAAATGCTGCATCCACTGACTTCTAGGAAAGAGGACTAACACCTGACATTACTGACTCACTATTTCAGCAGCTATAATATATAAAAAGGTAATGTTTTCATACATTAAATCCCTGCTGATATGATCTGTAACAATCCCAAACACATTTGACTTTTTTTCTGCAAATCTTTAAGTCTAACACTGTGATGCATTTTCCACCCAAAAACATTAGCCTGCTGTCAGTGAGTCACCACCCCACGCACATCTTTACTGAACAGAAACCCGTTTATGTGACAGTTCTTTAAAAATGTAAACACAGCTGTCGCAAAAGAGCCACCTTTGATTAAAAATGAGTTGATTTAGCACGTTATTATTATGCTTGATGAATGCAGAAAGTTAAAAACATCTGGACTTGTGGTCCTCCTCCTTCACCTCATTTGTTTGTTGATGATGAGCCTATTCACACAGAATATTTAAATATAAAGCTTGATATCACTTCAAAGTTTCCAGTGAGGCAAGCGTTTAAAGCTTTGCCCAGAGCAAAATTAATCTGCGTCATTATAATCACAAAGCACAGGATTCACAAATGACAATAATTTAGCACGCCCCTCTCAGGAAAAAAGGTCAACACACAGAGGGGCATTATCAGAAAGATGGATAGCGTTTGTGACACAACAGATAAAATCAAACCCTAATCAACTTCCAAACATTTCTTCCTCCTGGTGTAACTAAAGGCTGCGGGGAACAGGGGGCTCATTATCTCCACAAACTGAAATGATGTTCTGCCTAATGCTGTTAACTGCTTTATCTACAAATAACTGCATTATCTACAAGCCTGTTAACATTCTACAGTGACGTATCACTAAATCATTAACCCTATCATCACACCTGATAGTCATACATCCCATCACAACCACACAGCAGCAGCACCTTCAGGTAGATGATCAAAGCCTTGATAACAGCTACAAATTGTAGCTACTAGGTAACAAAGGCAGACCAATCAAAGGCTTGTAGAGGATTGAAGCTAAGCCCCAGAGTGCTGACCTTGCTTTTTTGAGGGGGAGGCATTGGTGATGGGTTTATTTTAGGACTCGACCTTTGACCCTTTGGCACAGCACTGTCCCCTTTATTGATTTTTTTTTTCCACACAGCAAGGATCACC
This sequence comes from Heterochromis multidens, assembly GCA_015108495.1. Lineage (NCBI taxonomy): Eukaryota > Metazoa > Chordata > Actinopteri > Cichliformes > Cichlidae > Heterochromis > Heterochromis multidens. The sequence goes on from VUQS01032870.1 coordinate 9,845, forward strand.
TCCCTTTTTTGCCTTCATTAAATCTTGCTGAAGGTGCATTTGTGCGCTTCATCCAGCCCACATGAAGACTTGCCTGTGGCAGAGCTTTACTGCTTTAACACAAATGATCCATAACATTTTCAAAGCATGCCACAGTTTTTAAATGTCTCTCTTTTTTTTT
>VUQS01032871.1:6798-18615 GCA_015108495.1 Heterochromis multidens
CTCCACCATGTTTAGCAGGAATTGTGGTATCCTTCGGATTATGAGCTGTTTCTCTCCTTCTCCATACTTTTCTCTTCCCATCATTCTGGTACAAATTCATCTTGGTTTCCTCTATTCAAAGATGTTTTTTCCCAGAACTGTGCAGACTGTTTTAGATGTTTTCTGGGAAAGTCTAATCTGTCTTTTCTGTTCTTTAGTGTAACTAGTGGTTTGCACCTTGTTGTAAACCCTCTGCGTCCATTCATGAAGGCATCTCTTTGACTTAGACAGTGATACACCTGCTTCCTCAGGAGTGGTCTTGACTTGATTAGATGTTGTGAAGTTGTCTTTCTTAACCATGGAAATAATTCTGTTATCATTCACTTCAGTTGTCTTCTGTGGTTTTTCAGGCCTTTTGGTATTGCTGAGCTGCCGAGTGCATTCATACTTTTTAGGAAGGACCAGATTGTTGATTTGGCCACTACTAAAGTTTTTGCTGTCTCTCTGAGGTTTATTTTGTTTTTTCAAACTAATGGTAGCCTTCCACACTTGCATCGCTACAAAATACAAGTTCAATACTTTATCTGCTTAATTCATCATGGAATAACGAGGGAACCTCATCTCACCTGACCATAAAACTGGTTATCAGACAATTGCCCAATAACAATTAATTAGAGCCTCTGAAAATTGTGATAGATAAAAATGTCTGTAATTCCTAAACTGTCAATGCAATGCTTTTGTTAAATTGCTTGAATTAAAGCTGAAAGTCTGACCTTCAGTCACATCATGATTATTTAATTCAAACAATTGTGGTGAAGTAGAGAGGAAAACTATGAAAAAGTTGTCATTGTCCAAAAATATAGGGACCTAACACTTTTAGGTTCATAAACTGTAAATGGTAACACAAGATAATGAGTTTCAAACACATTATCTGTCTTGTAAGCACATTAAAGCTCAGAATTTCAGTAATGCAGCCTGGTGCCAACAGCCGACATGTTCCTACCCTCCAACAGTCCTTTTTAGCAGCAGCAGCAGGCTCGCCAATGCTATAAGCAGCCCCAGGACCTCTTTCTGTCCTATGCTCATGTTGTCCTGTGGTTAGCTGGTGGAAAAATTTAAGTTTTATAACACAAAAAGATGAGAAATAAATAAATACAATAAAAAAAACTGTGGGGGAAGTGAATCAGTACAGATATGTTGGCAGGCGTTAGATTGTTTTAGTAGGAGAAAATGTTAACGTCTAATGTTAAAGGAAGAATAAATAGATGATATTTTAGGGTATCTGTGTTGTTGATGTTAACACTACATGTGAATGTAGTCTGTATGCAAAACTGTGACCTGGAACATGGTCCTCCCACTTCTCTGTATGACAAAGGGAAGTGTAGACAAATGTTCTGGATTTTTGTGGTGCTTTGTGAAAACTAATAATCAGATTAGATTTAATTTAAATGATATACATGTGTTATTGATTACAGAGAAAGTTTCACTGTGCCAGTCTGACCCCATGGCCACCCTGGGTCTACGCACTCTATGATTCTGTGAGTACTGCAGCCCGTATGCGTTGCTTGGCATTTCCTCCTCCATATATAATAAAAATGACACAAATGAGTGTAAACCGTGATTTCTCTGCTTCCGGTGGTTTACCTCACAGGAGTCGCTCATGAACAGGGTGAAGAAACAGCTTCACGAATGGGATGAGAATCTGAAGGATGATTCCCTCCCTGCGAACGCAGTAGGTCAGGCTCTCTTCATTTTATTCCACGTGGACCACAGATACAGAGGACAAAATTATTAGCCCCCCTATGAAATTAAAAGTTTTTGTCAAAATATTCCCAAGTGCCTTTTTAACAGAGCAAGGGATTTTCAACATAGGATTTCTAAACATACTAGTTTTCTTTAGAAAGCATAAATTATTTCTATTTGCACACAAAAACAGAATTATTTCAGAAAAAAAAAAATTACCAGGGTCAATATTATTACCCCACTGAAAAACTGACCTTTTTATTGAGCCATAGCACAAACCACTGCTGTGTAATGATGTGCTTTAACTTTGTAATACTCAAAACTTGTAAATTCAAGTTAAAACTGAGGGTTATCTTCCAATTTAGACACAGTATAAAAACTTCAGCAAGGGTTTGAGCTGTCACTTGAGAAAGCATCATGCCAAAAACAAAAGAAATAAGTTTAGAATTGAGAAAAAGAATTGTTGATGCTCACAAAGCAGGAGATGGATATACAAAGTTATCACAGCATTTCCAAGTGTCAAGAACTGGAGTGAGAAGTATCATCAAGAAATTCAAATAGAGCCACACAGTACAGAACAAGCCTGGCAGAGGTAGGAAGTGAAAGATTTCAAAGACTCTGGAAAGAAAACTAGTGAGAGATGTCTAAAGACCCCAGAACAACAGCCAAGACACTAAGATGACTTAGCCAAGTCAGGAATTGTATTCTCAAAGAAGACAATCACTAGAACCCTGCACAGGAGTGAACTGTGAGGTTGCAGACCAAGAAAAACTCCACTTCTGCACAAGAGACACCTTCAAGCCAGACTGAAGTATGCTAAGGACAAGATGAGACAAAACTAGAGTTCTTTGGCCATAGAGATGCTGCTTTATGTTTAGAGAAAGAAGGGAGAGCGTACAGCCCAAAGAACACCGTCCCCACAGTAAAACACGGTGGTGGGAGTATTATGTTGTGGGGATGCTTCAGTGCATAACTGGGAATCTTGTCAGGGTGGAAGGAATCATGAAGAAAAAAGGATATGTGAAGATTTTGGATCTGGTTCGTCACTTTGTCTTCTAACACGACAACGACCCAAAACATACGCCACTCCTGGTGAAGAACTACCTCCAGAAGACCAAAGTGAACATTATTGACTGGCCTGCACAAAGCCCTGACTTGAACCCCATTGAAAATCTGTAGGGTGAACTGAAGACCAAGGTCCATGTCAGAAGACCATCAAATGTGGAGGAGCTTGAGAGATTCGCCAAAGAAGAATGAGCTGGGACTGCTCAGGAGACGTATGTGAGACTTGTTGAAAACTACAACAAATGACTGCAGGCTGTTATCCAGCAAAAAGGATACACAACTGACTATTAGAATCAGGGGGGCTAGTTAACTTTGACCCTGGTAGTTTTTATTTTTTGTGAAATAATTTTGTTTCTGTGTGCAAAGTAAAATAATGTAAGTATCTAAAATAAAACTAGGATGTTTGCTCTGTTTAACAGCACTTTGGAAATGCTTAAGAAATTTATATGGGGCCTAATAATTCTCTTCTCATCCATATGTACACATGCACGCTTGTATCTTGTTTGTGTTCTTCGTACTTTCTGTCCTCCCTTTATTTCATCCCTCACTTGCCCTTCTCTCTGCTCTCTGTCAGATTTCTCCTACAGAGTAGCAGCCTGTCTGCCCATAGATGATGCTCTGCGGCTCCAGCTATTAAAGATTGGCAGCGCCATCCAGAGACTTCGCTGTGAGCTAGACATTATGGATCGGGTATGTAAAGGTCACCAACAGCCTCGCTGACCTGCCCCAGACCTCAGACATAATTTTCCTTCTGCAGTGATAAGATGCAGTCTTCTTACTTGTGCTTTACTGAGAACAACGTGTCCCTGTTGTGTTCTTTATTATATTTAACCATGTCTGACAGGAGCTGACAGATGTGTTAGTGCTGCAATATTTCAGTTTTCAGAGTCAAAAGTGTTTACAAAATAAAAGCAAATGTTGCAGCATTTAATGTTAATGGACCAGTATTTAACATGCAGTGGACATCAGCTGTTTGTCACCTTGAAGGGTTTGATCTGTTTTGAGGGAGAACTTGGACGCAGCAAGAGACCATCCATATTTAAGATAAACTAAACAGTCTGTCATCTGTTGACCTGCTTTTACTCAGTCCTGTGTGTCAAGTAATCATAGGTTATTTTTAGCTGTGCTAGTAGCATAGCTTTAAAGGAGAGAAATGTATGCTGGTCACCACTTTGCTGCATAGTGAAATATCGTCATAATTATTACATTTATTGCAGTGAAATTTGGTTCAGCACTGAACTCCCACTCAAGATGATTTGAAATCATCACTGGTCTGGTAGCTTTTCCTCTAATCCCTTAATCAGGGGCAATATTTACAGAAAACATTCTTCAGGCCTACTTGAGTCTGAAGGACATGTTCCACACATGCTCTGTGGAGAACAGCAAGAAGAGCTGCTTTGTTTGTATTCGACTGAAGAAGAAGGCAAAACAATGCTGAACAAGAGTAAAATCAAAGGAGGGAAGGAGATGATGATTAAAGCTCTTATTTTGTGTGGCATATTGGTTAATATGGAGACAGGTTCACCCTTACAGGGCTTTCATCAGCATCAAACACAAATTGTTTACGCCTTCTTCTCTTAGCTACTCCCATTAGGACTTACCACTGTTGATCATCCATTTTCATCTCTGCCGGTCCTCTGTGTCTTTCTCTGTCACATGGCTGTCTGCTCTCACCACATCCACAAACCTCTTGGGCCTTGTTCTTTTGTTCTTGCCCAGCAGCTCAAACTTTAATAACCTTATCTTAAAGATACCCACCATTTCTCCTCTCTCACTCTGTCCCTGATCCATCTAACCTGAGCTGTCCTTCTAATATGCTCATTCTTTTCATTCCCAGTGGAAATCTCATTTTCTCCACCTGAGAAACTGGCTACAGATCTGGTTCCTGACCTTTTATCTCTAACCTGCAATTCAGTACATTGCTGTGACATAATTTTTTGTCATTTTGCCTCTGTACACCACCACAGTGGATTTTATGTAATCAAGATGTGATTGAAGTGGAAACTTGTAGCTTTAGTTCAAGGGGTTTTACAAAAATTTGGTATTACCTGTTTAGGAATTTCAGGCATTTTTTTACATAGTCCCTCATTTTCAGAGGCACAAAATGAATTGGACGATTGACTGGCCAGGTGAGACCTGTTTCCTTGTTATTTCATGACAAATGCAGTATATGTAATATCTGCTATGTAAAATAGTATTTTATATCTTTTCACTGTAATTTTAAATATGATGTCCAATGAGATGTCATTGCAAGTGAGAGAGGCCATCATTAGGCTGAAAAACAAAAAATAAAATTTAAAAATCAGAGATTAGTAAAACTCAACAAGCTAGTACATTTTTAAAAATGAATGCACTGGCCAGCTCAGACCACAGAAGACAACTAAAGTGCATGATGATACATTTCCATGGTTAAGAAAATCAACTTAAGAACATCTAACTAAGTCAAAAACACTCTGGAGGAGGCAAGTGTTTCACTGTCAAGGTCTGCAATCAAGAGTCTTCTTCATGGGTTTTAGATTTCAGGCAGTCACTGACTGCAAAGGAGTTTCATCCAAGTACTAAAAACAGTCCTTATATTTAACATTGTGTTAGTTTGTCCACTTACTTTTGAGCCTCTGAAAATGGGAGACTATGTATAAAAATGACTAAAATTCCTACATAGTTGATGTAATACTGTAATATTTACAACAAGTTATGGACTTAAATGTATATAACATAGCCGGTCTCAGTACCACCTTGTAAACCTTTCCTTTTACTCTTTCAGGTACTCTTCTGTCACAAATCATTTCTGACATCCTCTCAACCCTGCTTGCACTCTCTTCTTCACCTCTCTCCTCTAAATAGACAATAAATCATAACAATAAACAATGTTTCTTCACAGTTAAATAATCAACAGATACTGGGAATGTGGCTAGCACAATGATAACAGAGCTTTAATTTAATAAAAAGTGAAAGTAAAAATGACCACACATGCCCCTCAAAATACATCCCTGATTCTAAAAAAGTTGGGATGCTGTGTAAAATGTCAATAAAAACAGAAAGCAGATATTTGCAGATATCATAAAACCATATTTTATTTACAGTAAAACATAGAAAACACATCAAATGTTTCAACTGAGACACTTTACTGTTTCATGAAAAATATTAGCTCACTTTGAATTTGATGGCAGTAACATGTCTCAAAAAAGTTAGGACGGTGAAACAAAAGGCTGGATAAGTAAGTAAGGTACCAAAAAGAAACAACTGGAGGAACATTTTGCAACTAATGATGTAAATTGGCAACAGGTCAGTAACATGAGTGGGTATAAAAAGAGCATCTTAGAGAGGCAGAGTTTCTCAAAAATAAAGATGGACAGAGCTTCGCCAATCTGCAAAAAAATGTCTACAAATTGTGGAACAATTTCAGAATAATGTTCCTCAACGTAAACGTACAGTGCATAATATCATCAAAAGATTCAGACAAGAATGGGACAACTTTCAGTTCCCGGAAAAGACTGAAGACTGATTCTGGGTGAGGATGGTAAGTATTAGTCTAATGTTTTTCCAGGCGTGTTCATATAAACTGTGTTCACAGTGTGTTGCACTTCTGTTGAATCAGAAGCTGAAGCTTGATGTCTGAAGTGCTTGTTAAATGTGTTTGCCCATTATCTGTTTTCCCTTCTTTCTGATTGAGGATAATAATCCCTCTCACCAGTAACACTGAAGTGACCTGAACTCGGGTCATGTTTTGAGTTGCATTCGTGGAAGCATGACGAATGGGATGATTATTATAACGCCCTCAATGAGCCTCAACAGTGGACACTTTGCTCTGAAAATATGCCACATGTATACTTCCTGTTAAAACTCTCTTTTCTCTCCTCCTCCTCAGTGCACGTCACTTTGCTGTAAACAGTGTCAGGACACAGAAATCACCACAAAAAATGAGATCTTCAGGTGAGGACTTTTTTTTTGTTGTTGTTTGAAGTAGAAGGTGGAAATGATTTTCAGCACTATGTAAGCACAAACTTTTTATATCTCAGCATTAATAAAATCCTTCTCACATCACTGGAAATTTTGATTCAGTAATAGTATAAAAAATATGATGTAATCTACTTTTTAGACTTCACAGATTTCTGTGTTCAAGGGACCAGAACATGACAATAGTGCTTTACCAGAAAATATTCTTATCTCAGTTCTTCTTGTTTTTTTTCTTTTCTTTTTTTTTCACTGTAATTATTAGCACGTCAGAGCCAAGATTAATTTGACTGTCTGTATCTGAGTTACGTAAACTCTGGGGTTACATCAGGAAAATAAGTGGTCCTTGTCTACACCTCCTCACTCACACAGTCTGAGTGTACTCTCCTCTCATACACACACGGTTATATAATGTCATTTTCTGACGGTTTGATGTGTGATGGTTAATCTGTTTGTCCAGCAGTCACACACAAAACCTTGAACAGTCATGAAATTGTCCAGGATGTTTATGAGAAAAATGCATTCACTGTTTTTTCAACCAGATAATTTGAGTCAATGAATGATTAACTGTGAGAGATGATTTCTCAGACAGACATACAGACTAATTGTTGAAGCACTTCCTCTGAGTAATTTACATACTGTGTGGTGGTAATGCATTTTCTTTCAGAGCCAGAGCAGAAGTATATTAAATGTACCCAAATTACCACTTAAAGGCTGACTGAAAATTAAGTTTTTGGGGCTGGTTATATTTTACATTGGTGTGTGTCTGTGGGGTAACTAACCTGTCCCATTATTAGCATGCTTAGAGCAGTGAACTTGTTCTTCCAGTACAACATAATGAAAAGTATGTTTTGATGTGTCATTTTGATTGAGTTTGGCTTTTGGTACTTTAAACCTGAATATGCAGTCTTTTTGGTTTAGATTTAGCAAATACTTACTTACTTTAACCCTACAGCAGTCATGATGTAAAATTAGCATTGAATGTACAATACTGTGCAAAAGTCTTAATTCATCCCTCATTTCTTTGCTTCCACGGAGCCAGACTTTCTTGTCATTTTTTTAAAAGTTGTCTTGAGCAGTAGTTTTTCGGCCTTTCTGAAGGTCTTTTAAAGTTTCTTCTTTGATTCTTCTTTGGCTGCTTTATCCACTCATTTTCAGACCAGTCCTTTTACCTGACCATTTTCAGAGGAATGTTTTTTGTTTTTTAAGCCTCTTAACACTGACCTATGAATCATTCAAGCATAAAAAAAGGCTTCTAACTCAAGGGATGAACCAGTGTTGTGTTTACAAATAACAGAAACTTAGCAAAGAACATACTTTAATTGTATCTTTAGGCACTTTGTTACTGGCAGCTTGTCACAAAAACACATAATTTATTCCCATTTTTTTGTTGAATCTACAAAAAATGCCAAAGATAACACTGTTTGACAGGCATAAAGTCATATTTTTGCACCAACAAGGTGATTCCCAAAGAGCTATTAGCTGAAAACCTGGCCTGTCGCAACATGGCGTACAGTATGTCCTTAAACTGGACACCAGTTCTAAAGGAGTGATGGATCCAAATTTGAAAAACACACACAATGGAACACTATCAGTCATAGTTGTCCTCCCCAGAGCCTGGACCTCAACATTATTGAAGCAGTGTGGGATCATCTTGACAGGGAACAGAATAAAAGGCAGCCAACATCCAAATAAGAGCTTTGAATGTCCTTCAAGAAGCCTGGAGAACTATTCATGAAGACTACTTAAAGAAATTACAGGAAAACTTGTCTGAGAGTTCAGGCTGTGTTGAAGAATAAAGGTGGTCATACCAGATATTGACTTTCAAGCTCATTAGAACTGTACAAACTCTGTTTTTGCATTATATACTATATTTCCATGTGTGTTTGCACTTTTTAATAAATTGCTGCACCTATTTCCCATTTTCCTAGAGAAATATAAAGAAAGTAGGGGTGGGTTTAGACCTTTGCACAGTACTTTCAAAGTTCAAAATTTCACTCTTAACTTTGTTAAAAGGGAGTGAATGTTCTCTTCCAGCTAAAGATAGATGACAAAGGAAAAAAAAAATCACTAGGAACCTTAATATGTTGTTGGGTCACCATGTCCTGACAGAGCAGCTTCATTGCTCCTTCTCCATGTCTCTGGAGCGCTACTGGAGAGCTGAACACCACTCCTCCAAAAGATATTTCCTCATTTGTTGTTTTAATGATGCCTCTGTTTAATCAGACCAACTGGGTTGTGACCTGGTGATGCAAAGGCCTTAGCACATGATACACATAATTTCTGTACTCATCAAATCATTGAGTGACTTCTGTCACTCTGTAAGAGATCACGACCATCAGGTGAGAATTATTTTATTGTAGAGTAAAGGTAGTCTCTCAGAACAACTTTGTATTGATTTAGAGTGATTCTTCCCTCTAAGACGGGAAGTGGATTTGATCCGTTTTTTAATATGAAAATGATGAGTACAGCTTAGTTTGGTAGATTCAGAGAGACTACAGTCTTTAAAAGTCAATTTTAGGCCTCTTAAAGGCATTTTCCCCCCTTTTATCAAGTCTAATTTCAGATTCTCACTTTCAAAGGATCATTCTGATGTTTTGTTTTGGCTCAACAATTTACTGAAGTCATACTCACTGCTTATAACATTTTCCACCTGTTTCTTCTCTCTCTGCAGCCTGTCCCTGTACGGCCCCATGGCTGCATACGTCAACCCTCATGGTTACGTCCACGAAACACTGACTGTCTACAAAGCCAACAACCTTAACCTGGTTGGAAGGCCATCTACACTCCACAGCTGGTTTCCAGGGTAAATATTTTTAGCATATGGCATGAGTGTGCTTTCCATAAATGGATGTTTTAAGTAAGAGACACATCTCTGATACCTTACAGCCCAGGTCTTATATTTTAATAACATTTGGTGTAGCTACAAGCCACTGTGACACTGCCCAGTGCCTGAAATTAAAATCCTTTGTTCTTTGTGTCATCCTGGTTATCAGTGGTGCATCTCTTCATATCATGTTCGGGGGGTGGGGGTGGGGATGGGGGGTGGGGGTGGGGGGTCATTGTGCAATCTTGGCCTTCTGTATAGAACAGTCAGTGAAGCCTCCAAATGGTTTACGGTAATAATAATCTGTTCATCCTTTTTCTTCTGCTTATCCAGTTGAGTGTTGCAGGGGTTAGGAGCCTATCCCAGCTGTCATAGGGCAAAAGGCAGGGTACACCCTGGGCAGGTCACCAGTCTATCACAGGGCTCATTTAATAATAAAATAACCTAATTTAAATTCCTGCAACATGATACCTGTGCAAAGCTCTTTATGCTGACAGTAGGGTAAGTTTTTCTTTTAAGAAATTTTAGGAGACCTGAGAAGATATTTAAGATAAGTTGTATGACTGATCTACACTGTGAGATATTTGGTGAATCATTACAGAATTAAACTGACCTGTATGAATCTGTCCGTTACAGACTTTTAGATGTAGTTGAGATTAGATACTTTAGATTTGACCAGGTGAATCAGACTCTGGAGTACGACTTGGTTTGGTTCTGTTGCAAACAAAAACAATAACACTGAGACTCTTAATTGGACACACATGAATTCTGGATTTGTTTTTCAGTGCAAACGTGATCTGACCTCATTCAGACTCATCTGAGAGATGTACACACAAATAACTCCAGCAGCTCTACGTGCTCTGAATTTTGATGTACAGATGAGCAAAATCATCAGTTGCTGTAGTTGCAAATCACTAGTTAGTTTTTTCTGCCACAAAATAAAATAGACTACTCCCATATAATGCTGAGTTATTCCAGAAGTTTCTGCAGACATACTTTGCTTTTGTTTTGCTTTTGCTTTTACTCTGGGCTGACATCAGAGGCCAGAGTAAAAACTAGAAACATATTAGTGCTGTGAATTTAAGCACCGTTTGACATTCTGTACATTGATTTAATTGTTTTATTCTCAGAAGGACTTAAGCCTTTTATTTTAAAGGAAACTCAAATATGTGTTTTCTTAATGTTACTTCAGTTGTATGTTTGACCTTTACTGTACATGTGATTTGGGCAGAATTTGATGCCGTTTTTACTGGGAAACTCTCACTGAGCTCACCTTAAATCTGTTCTTATGGCGCCCTCATAGGGAGGATTGTTGTGGCATCAACTTGGAGCTTGGATGTCAGTCATGATTGAATGCAGTACCATGCAAAAGCCACCCCTCATTGAAGGTCATTCAAAGCTCTTCTTTGGATGTTGGCTGCCTTTTGTTCCATTCTTTGTCAAGATGATCCCACCCTGCTTCACTAATGGTGGGGTCCGGGCTCTGGGGAGGCCAATCCATGACTGATAGTGTTCCACTGTGTGTTTTTTCAGTTGAAGGGCCCGGTGCATCTCTTAGGTCTTGTGTCAGGTCTTTGCTGGATTTTTTTTCTGTTTCTTGAGGACATGACTTTCAGATACATTTCATCTGCTGTAGATTTTTTTTAGGTCTGCCACTTCTTTTGTCTTCCACTTGTCCAGTTTCTTCAATTTTTTAAGGTATGCAAACATATGCAAGGTTTTTGGCTAATAGCTCTTTGGAAATCACCTTGTCATCCATCCATCCATTTTCTTCAGCTTATCCGGGGCCGGGTCGCGGGGGCAGCAGCCTAAGCAGAGAAGCCCAGACCTCCCTCACCCCGGCCACCTCTTCCAGCTTATCCGGGGGAACACCGAGGCGTTCCCAGGCCAGCCGAGAGATATAATCTCTCCAGCGTGTCCTGGGCCTGCCCCAGGGCCTCCTCCCAGTGGGACATGCCCGGAACACCTCCCCCAGAAGGCGTCCAGGAGGCATCCTCGTCAGATGCCCGAACCACCTCAACTGGCTCCTTTCGATGTGGAGGAGTAGCGGCTCTACTCTGAGCCCCTCCCGGATGGCCGAGCTCCTCACCCTATCTCTAAGGGAGAGGCCAGCCACACGTCGGAGAAAGCTCATTTCTGCCGCTTGTATCCGCGATCTCATTCTTTCGGTCACTACCCAGAGCTCGTGACCATAGGTGAGGGTAGGGACGTAGATCGACCGATAAATCGAGAGCTTTGCTTTCATGCTC
>VUQS01032873.1:0-12687 GCA_015108495.1 Heterochromis multidens
CTGGTTTGAACGGGGAGTCAAGGAGGCCATTTACGTGAAAAGGGAAAGACCATCTCTGAACCGAGGAGGGGGCCTAAGGGTACATCTGTCACCATCTTACAATGCTGTGATTGCAGCCATTCCCCAATCTCTGTGAATGGTACTCATGGCCATTGATCAATGGTCATGACAATTTGCATACCATTGATCATGAAACTGACCAAATGGCCCATTGCTAGTCAGTGGTGCTGGTTTCTGTCATTATGCAATGTACTGTTTATAAGGCTGGGGAAGTCTGCAGTCAGCTGAGACTGAAGAAGTTACCAGTTGGTAAACGAAACGTTTCTCCCACTAAAAAACGCTACGTCCAGATGAACAGATTCAACTTTTTGGGATTCTTTTACCTGGATTATTGAGCATGCATCAAGAGACATACTGTACATACTGTTGATAAACTCTTCTGTCAGTCTATGTTTTTTTGGATTTTAACAGATCAATGTTGCAGTTTCCACAAATGAATGTGATCTTATTTAAAAAATTTGGAAATGTTTTCCCTCCACTCTTTGACTATATCGACACTGGATCCAGGAGCCCTATAAACACAACTCACAATAACATTTATCATCTTTCCATACAAATCTCTATAGTAATGCATTCCAGGAGATCGTCAATAACTGCTGTCATGCTCTCCACCACCTTATATGTTAATTTTTTATCCACACACCTTGCCACACCACCTCCACTTTTGTTCATATCCATCAATTTAAAAGTCCACACCTTTCTCAGGGTTGATCCAGGTTTCTGATATTGCCATAATGTTAAATGGATTACTAAACTGTTTCATGTATTCTTTGATGTTATGGAAGTTGGCGTATAGGCTTTTGCTGTTGAAGTGGATAATGGATATGTTTTGCTTTAATGAAAATATTTCATTGAACTGTTTCTGTGTAGTGTTTTGAGCCAGAAGTGACCATATTTAGACCAAAGGGCTGACTGCTCAAACTTGTTGGACAGGCTGTACGCACAGTAGGTTCCATTAAAAATACTTCAAAAGGGAACAAACAGCACAAAGTCCAGAGCAGTCACTCTGATTAGCTGAAGCTGAGGTCTAGCAGACAGCTAGCAGCTACAGCTACCTATTATTAAGCCCTGTGAAAATCCAAACTACAGATGTGTTTTTAAAATAAAAATAAATAAATAATAACTTTCCATAGATATTAAAACTGTTTTTCTTTGTAGTTGGACATTTTAACATGGGAGTCTGTGAGGACTGACTCTCTTTTGAAGCCAGCCTCAAGTGGCTATTAGGGGAACTGCAGTTTTTGACACTTCTGTGTTTGCTTTTTTTTTGCCCCTGAGGTTGCTGCTTGCCTTCACACACAAAACCTACAAATTAACAGCCAATCAGAGAAATAGTCTGACTCTACACCTACTATATTGCCCATTATTTAAAATTGTATTTATGTAAACCTTACATGCTCAGGAATAATACACGTTATGCTGCTCTAAGGTTCCCTTTGCATTTAGTGTGAGAACACTAGTGATAAAGAAAATGTGTATGTGAACACAGTAGCTGCAGCTAAAATGACCATTTGACAATCAATCTGAATTATTTTCTCACCATAAAACTATCATTATAAATAACAATGTTGCACATTATGGTGGGTGACATCATCAGCCACCAGTGGCCTTTCAGACATCCTGTACAGTCTTGCTATAAATGCCTTTCTGACATTGTTACCTTCTCTTCTCTTCCATGCGTTAGTCTATAACTACTGCTCCAACAATGGCGGATGTTCTCACCTGTGCCTGCCACGGCTTGGAGGCTTCACCTGTCGCTGCCCGGACACTGCTGATGGCCAGTGTGAGGAGAGGACCCTCTGAGTATGTAGAGCGAAGATGTTGTGACAATAGCGTTTTCGACTTTTCTTACTTGAACTCAAAATTTCTACAATCATTTTAGAGTCGTTTTGGCCCTTGAAAGCTGTTCAGACCTCACTGTATTTATGATGTCATGCTTTAAGTGAGACTTCCTTCCTGTTACCTTGGAATTCAGATTTGGTGTCTGGCCTGTTTCTAAGCTGACTCCTGCTTTTATTGTTGCACTCCAAAATGAGAGAAAGAAACACAAACCAAAACCCATTTCGACTGATCAGGTTATAAATATTTGAAAAGGTGCTGAACAGTTGTTTATAGTTTTTATATTTTTGTTTATTTTTAGCCTCCTTATTGCTTTCTTATGGATGTGGTCTAAAAGATTTTCATGTGAGAAACAATCAGATATTCTTCTAGTCTTTGTAATGACCAAAGGAAAAAATTCCTCAGGTTTGTGAAAAATATTTTTTTGTTGTATGTTAAAAAAAAGGAGCTTAAAATTGAACAGAATGTCGTGTACAGACGAAATTGGCAAATTTCAACATGATTTCCTGACTTGATTGAAAACTTTGACATATCTCAGGTTTGAATCTTTGAATTTCACATTAGTGAATTAGTGGTTCTGCTTCATTTACAGAAGGCTAATTCATTTGTATTTAATAACTGTTACATAATTTCATACGTAAGCATAAGAGGCATTTCTTCCATTTTAATTTGTGATATTGCAAATAACGGCTAACACCTTACCAATGTGAGATGATTATATACTTTAGCAATCTTATATGATGAAATGAATTGTGACTTTTTTTGGCAGGACTAACATACTCAGTCATTTTAAAATGAACCTCTAATAGTACCACCGTGAGCCTGTGACAAATGGTGGTGGAAGACTTGCAACATTTATTCTGTTTGTTCTCAAACCTACAGTGTATTTTTATATGAATGTAAATATTTACCCGCTATGCAGATGATATTCTTTCTTTGTTTTTAAATGGTGCTGATGTAAGCCTGAGATCTGCCTGATGATGGTGATTACTGTGAAGGTGTGTGAAGGTCATGTTCCTATTGAATTGTACCTCCTGTTTGTGCTATATTTTTCAGTGATGATTAAAGTCACTGATATAACTCAGCAAAATAAAAGAAACAAGTGTTCTAACAGAAGCTGTCACTTTTTTGAAGCCATGTTTCCAAACTTCAAATATGGAAGACCATAATTCCCCAAATTTCAATTAAATGGTTTAATCAAACTGAATCAAATCATTTCTAAATGATTAAAATCAAAGTGACTAGCAATTACAAAAATTACCATGAAGAAACTAATATTTTTTTTCTCAGAAATTGGCTAAATTCAGGACAGAACTTGAATTTGAGATCCAATTGAAAATCTATGTTTAGGATGTTTGTTGTGGTACATTTTTATATAAAATGTAAAGAATTATTTGGCATTATGGATCATTATTTAATTTTAATATTACTATCCACAGACCTGCCATAATAGGCTAATCTTATCTTTCAGTATGAAAAAAAAAAGCTGATTGTAATTCCTTATTGTTAGGCTGTTCTAAAAGCATCCTGAGAAGTCTTTCATTTATTAAAAATGTCACAGCAAGAGTACTAACAGGGACTAGAAAGAGAGATCTTATCTCCCCAGTATTAGCTTCTCTTCACTGGCTTCTTGTTGAATCCAAAATTTAATTTAAAATCCTTCCTCTCACATATGTCCTAAATGATCATTCCCTTCATACACTATTTGTGCAAAAGTATTGAGTCACACCTCTTAATCTTTGAATTCAGTATTAAAATCAAGCACCTAGCCATGCAGTCTGCCTTTACAAACATGTGAAAGAATGGTTTGTTCTAAAGAGCTCACTGAATTTAGGCGTGGTTCTGTAACAGGAAGCCACTGTGGTAACAAGCCAGTTTGTGAAATTTCTTCCCTCCTAGATATTCCACGACCAGTGATTGCAAAGTGGGAGTGTTTAGGAACCACAGCAACTCAGCCACGAAGCACGTAAAGTTACAGAGTGGGGTGCCAAGGGCTGAGGCGGTGGCATTAACATCAGTACAAAACCTGTATGCCGGGAGCTTCATTGCATGGGTCTCTATGACTGAGCAGCTCCTGTAGGTGTGTGGACATGGCCCAGTACTTTTGTCCACGTAGACAAAATTAGAAACTTACAAAATTAGATTTAAAAACTTTCCTTTTTGATAAAGCTTATAGTTGGGGCTTGTAAAGCATGTAAAACCTGACTTAAATTGGAGTCAATGTTTTACAGCAGCAGGAAAAAAAGTCTGGTTGAAACAGTCGCAAGGATAAAAGTGATGTGAATCATATGCTGTGGCCTTTGCAGTCATCAGATCTCAAAACCTATGGGAGATTTTGGACCAACATGTTAGACGCTCTTTACCATCGTCAAAACACCTAGTGAGGGAATATGTTTTGGAAGAATGGTGTTCATTCCTTCATAGTTCCAGAGACTGAGAATCAATAGGGAGAAGTACTAAAGCTTTCCTGGCAGAATTTGGTAGGTGGCCCAGACTCACTTACATACTTTGTTAGTTTTCATATAATTAATGGAATCTTTTTTTTTTTTTAATTATTTACAAAGTACCAGGGAGGTTAACAGAGTAAAAGAGTAAAATCACACTCCTAGTCTTCATCCTGTAACAAAGTTATGTCATAGGGACTACTTTTTTGTCTTCAATAGGAAGTTGAGTCCTCACAATGTAACAGTGCAATGTCCCCAAAACACAGTACAAGTCAGGCAGGTTTTTACCTGTCAGTCTGTACAGTTACAGCCTTCCTCTGCACGGTTTGCAGCGTTTGCGAACGTTAACCATAAAAACTGAAAATTGATCGTCTGCTGCCATCCAGTGGTTTTTCCACCAAAGACAACAAATGACCAACAAAAAGATCAAATGTTTTTAATCTTTTCAGTAGAGCAGAGTTTGAGATAATTAGTATAATATTTCATGTTTGACATAACCTGAGAACAAATGTTTCTCTTAATTAACTGAAACTTTTTTTCACTTTAAATAAAGGTTTTCTACCATATTGAATACAACCATCTGTCCCACAGTGGAAAAATGCAAATGCAGTCCCTGCTGGTTTTGTTGTGATGGGTTGGGGTAAGTAACAATTCAGAAACAGTAACAATTTTTGCCATATACCTGATATTCAGATACCTGAATAAAACCTATTTAGGCAACACTGTGCAACTCTTGCTGAGCAGCATCACGTCACCACCGTAGACCATACATAAAAGACAGACACAGTTTTGGGGTCTATAAAGTGGAGCCTTTGCACAACGGTGTTAAACCTGCTTTCTTTCTATTGATAAGCAGATGGTGACTCTCCTGGTTGCAAAAGGAAGTGTAGTTGTAAAGACTTCTATGGGAAATTACCTAAATGCTCCTTTAAGCAATGCTATCAGTAAACATTTTCTTGCATATTAATTTTCATTGTAAATTATGGTCCCAGGATATGCTTTAGGGCGGGTCTACCATGACTGACAAGTTGCTACCATATGAGTATGCTGTCTCTCTACCCGTCGCTCATCACATCCAGTTTCAAAAAATCAAGATACTGACAGTCAAACCGCTCAGCTTGAGGCTTCCCAACAGGACCTTGCTATCTAATGAGTGGCATCATTGTAGCTATATCCATTTTTTTTTTTTTTTACCCCTCTGCCGAAAAGGCTGATGGGGTATTGACACCCAGGTTTGTGCATGCGATAACTTGAGAAGGAAGTCACCTATGACTTTCAAATTCATACCATAGGTGCATCTACTAAAAATCTTGGACGAGTTTGAATCTCGGTGACCTCGACCTCAAGGTGAAGGTCAGAGGTCAAGTTATCGGAAAATCTTGTGAACACAATAACTCGAGAACAAAGCGACGTAGCATTTTCAAATTCATACCATAGGTGCATCTACTTGAGGCTGAGGGGTAGCACTGGAGGCCGCCAGTATTTTTTTATATATACAGTCTATGATTGGCACAAGTGATGACTGAAACAGTGTTAAATAATAAACTGTAAGCAGTACAAGCGGAAAGAAGACTAAGCCAAGTAACTGAATAAATGAAGGTATCAGTCAGAAACTGGCAAACATTAGTCTCTGTAAGTTGTAACTTTTTATTTGGAAGAGGAATACTGTAATTTTCTTATTTGCAAATGAAACATGATTTGATATAAATCCTAGCTATAGCTTTGCTTCATTGAGAGGACTGATCAGTGCCACTTGTAGCGTCACGTCAGGCCTGCTTTGTTAGAAGCACCTCCACTACAAAAATATGCCAATTGTAAAGTTCAGCTCTTGACCAGCTTCTTCAGAGAATATAACTGGGTCAGGTCAAAGTGCAGGAAAATACTTAAGTTTGGTCTAACAGCCAGTGAAGCAGCAGCAGGGTTCTTCAGCTCTTAACTTAGTTTCCCAGTCACACTAAGTGGTAGCTAATTTCCAGACTGACTCCTCCATTCTCATTTCTCAGTTTAGACAGCCTTGATTTTTTTCCCTCTCATCCTCTCATCAGAGACCACCAGTGGATGAGGTGAGGTATTTTTGCTGTGGAGCCTCATTTTAAAATTATGTCAGTTAAATATGATGACTGGGCTATAACAAAAAAATATTTATATATATAATGCAGCTGTGATGCAGCTAACTACTGCTGTATTATATGAAGTCAGATGTCATTTGAGCATAAGTGTTCATGAAAACTTTTATATGTGGGGCAACATTTAATTCAATTAGTCTGTATATTCCAGGTGTGTGTGCCATGCCTCTTTTATATGTTGAAGATAAAAACATTTCTGCAAAAGATACTCCTGTGCATCCACCTCTACAGCTCCTCTGGCATGCCTTCCTCTGTGCATTTCAGGAACTGAGACATCCTTCACAGCGTACTGAGATTGATTTCCAGGTCACGTGTAGGAGGAGACAAGGAAGCACAAATCAGAGGAGCGAGAAAAGCCCTGTGATAAAGTCACACATTTTCACATCACATCACATTTTCAAGTGATGTTTCTGTTCATTAGAACAGCTTTAACTGACATACAATGTGAAATATTAACAAGGCACCATGTGTAGCTCTGTATGGATATGATGAACAAACCAAATTCACTGTGAAAGCACTTTCTTCTTTATTCAGTCTTTACCCATCAGCTGTAAAAGGCTGATGGGGTATTGTCGTCACCCTGGCAGGCGGGCAGGCGGGTGGGCGGACGGTGTGGACACCCAAGTTTGTGAATGCAATAATGCGAGGAAGTCACCTAGGACTTTCAAATTCATACCATCGGTGCATCTACTAAAAGTCTCAGACAAGTTCGAATCTCAGTGATCTTAACCTCAAGGTCAAGGTCAGAGGTCAAGTTTTCTGAAAATCACCTAGGATTTTCAGATTGGTATCATAAGTGTATCTATTAAAAATCTTGGACGAGTTTGAATCTCAGTGATCTCGACCTCAAGGTCAAGGTCAGAGGTCAAGTTTTCTAAAAAATCTTGTAAACGTGATAACTCAAGAAGGAAGTCACCTAGGATTTTCAAATTTATACCATAGGTGCATCTACTAGGAGGCTGAGGAGTAGCATTGGTGGCCGTCAGTATTTCTTTTTTTCAGTGTTGTCGATCTGCTTCCAGTGATCTTGTAAAAAGGTCAGACAGATCATCATGCAGTACTAAATGGTCTTTATAAAGTCTGTAGGTGGGTTTTCACCTATCTGTTTTATGCATATTTTCATTTGCACATAAAAACATACATGTTATTTATTGTTCAGCTGCTCCTCAATAATAATTGCAGGTCAAATTCTGTTCTCTTTTTAGAGTTAACTGACTTCTCACTTCTCGAACCAAAACGCAGGAAGTCAAATATCTGATGGCAGCATATTAGCAAGATCACATAGGCCACACAGGACAGAGCAGACATCAATTACATCATCATGACACAGCATTAATTAAGTCAGATACAGCATGAAAAGGAAGAGCTGGGGTCTAGGTGGGTTGCAAAATGGCTTGCAGATGCACAGCAACTCTGGGCAGGCTAATGCAGCTTAAATAGTGTGCCCTATATGAGATTTGCCAACTAGGTGCACAGAAGGGTATCAGCTGAGCAATTAGCTGATACTGAGTGACTGAGCTTGACTTTGTGACCTGTCTTAACTAACACTCCACTCAATATTTGTTCTCTGATTTTTAAGCATATTTGTAGGCATTTATTTGCTTTCTGCTTTTCTCTGTTTCCATTTACAGACCATAAACTATCATTTCATTAAGTTTTCCAGGACACAATTCAATTTCCACCTCTCCCTCTATTGCTATTCCTCTCCGAGGATGAAGCATGTGCCTTCAGCGGTCACATTTCAACATCAGATCTGTGGAGCCATGAGGAAACTGTAAATTTCCTCACATTTCTACATGAAACTAACAGACAGATCTTTGTCATGTTTGAAATAAGGTGTCGACAAATCCAATGATATGCAGTTGTGCACAGAAGCAGCTTATGCAGTAAATCCACCTCTCAGTGAGAGTCTGCATCTCATTCCAATGCAGTCAAATAGGAAAAAACCAAGCAGTTCTATTACACAAGTCTCTGTTCTGTTTCTCCTGTGGGTCTTCAAGTCCTGGTCTGGGTCAGGACCAGCGGACCAGCACCTGGTCTCCATCCTCTATGGAATAAAACTGCAGTGTCTTCTGGTCGCTGTCGATCTCAAATTCTGTCCCCACCATCTATAACAAGGAGAACACCAGACCATCAGACCTTTACTGTCCCACAGTGCCAGTGAACACAAAGAAACTCACATAAACAGCCCAATGTCTAGTTCTACCAGGAAGAGTCCGAGTGAATACGGACGTTCATTAAGCTGTATTTTATCGAGCTCAGCTGAGCTATCATTATGCTTGATGGGCTGACCAAAGCACCATAAGGAGAAGGTTATGTACAGGAAATAAATGGTTTAAACACAAAGACAAGGGTAGCTTTGTCCACTGTCTTTTGTGAAACTCATCTATTCATGACTTCTGTGCCATCTGGGAATCCTTATGTTTCTGCATTCATGGACTGTAAAACAGACCTTTTGACCTCCTCCAGCCAGACAGTACACATCAGCTGGAATGACCTCACTTTGCCACATGCTACAACTCTCTAGAAAAAGGTGTTCTTTGCTATAATCATATGCAGCATATGATTTTGTTTTACTGCTCAAAATGATTTGACATTATGTAGATTCTTTAAGAAGACTAACAAAAAGATGTGGTAATTAAATATTTGCATACTTTGAATAACTTAGCAACTTTAAATAAGTGAAAATATATAAAGATATAAATATAAAGATTGTTTTTACTAGAACCCAAATGACACTTACGTTGGACCTGAGGTGCAAAACACATCAACAAGAAGAAAACCATTTCTGACCATTTCTTTTATAAAATGTTATTATATTGTCTGAAATGCAACCTAAAATGTTGATGCATTTCCTAAGTAGCTCTGTAGTGTAGTGTAGTCCACCTAACAAGCAAAAGATCCCTGGTTCCCTGGGGTTACCCGCTGTGGTGACATCCTTGTGAGTACGGGAGCAGCCAAAAGTAGCTTTCATGTTGCATTTCCTAAAATCTCTCATTTCCTAGTGATGACACCTTTTCAAAATTATGTTAAGCAAGTTTTTTGCATTATAAAAAAAAAGTATACATGTTTACAGATATCAGTGAACATGTATGCTTATCTCTGTGAAGGCCAATATCAGTTGGGCTCCTGTCTTTCTTAAGGGTCCAGGAGTTGGACTGTAAGCAGTGTTGCATGTGAGCATGTGCTACCTTGGGGCTGGTGTACGTGAGCCTCAGATCTGCTGCAGGGACCTTGAGCAGTCTGTACAGGAGTCCCTTCACTTTCTGAACAACCATGGAGGCTACAGTACAGAAACACATTACACTGTTTATCTTATTAGCTCAATTTCAGTTGTGAAAAGCTTCAAAAACAGATGAGAGCGCTGCTAATCTAATCAGAGTAACACGGTAAAGTCTTTATGTTTTTACCTGGAAGTTTCTTCTCAATTGGCTTCCGGTTAGCATCATTAGGAAACACAAAGGTAATCCCTGGTGAGGGAAGACAATGAAAAATGTATTCAGAAAGTATTATACTTGATTCATGTTTATTTATGGAGTCAGTCAGAGAGCAGATAATAGAAAGAGGTGGGACTTACTTAACAGCTGATTTTTCAGGGCAAATGGCTCTGGTTTCTTCAGTTCGCTTTCCTCTGGAGCACCGTACTCTGAAGAACAGAAATACAACGTCGTCATCATCATCATCATCCTCATCATCCTCATCCTCATCATCATCCTCATCAGATCACACAAAAGGCGTGTAACAGTTTTTCAGATGGACACAAGATGGAATTAGTGATTGAAAACATGTCACTATAAATAAAGCTAAAGGAAAACCCAATGCAGCTATCTCCAATCTATTTTGAGTGCTTTCACTGGCCAGTCATCTGACCTGAGTGTGTGACTTACTGCTGATAAGGGCCTGATAACGAGGGTGCTCACAGATGAACTGGGCGCTGGGCTGACTCTGCCCACCTGCCTTTAGCCACTCCTCTCCAAACATCTTGATGTAGTCGAGCTCTGCTCCCCTCCTGTCCTCAGTGTGAATCTGAAGGAAAGCATCGGTAAGCTTGAGCACATGTACATACCTATCTTTGTGAGGACAGCCACTGACATATTGCTGGTAACGTTAACTTATATACAAAAGGCAGCGCTCCAAACCCTGTCTAAATTGTGAAACGGCCATCTGCAGGTCTGTCAGAAAACCAGGACCGGGCAAAATGTCTGCACATTTTCAAAACATCTTTCCTCCAAGGGCCGAAAGTCAGAGGGGTCCTCACAAACAACACAAACATCCAGCTCACCTCACAGCCGTTCAGCACAACCAGCTGTCCCATTTTGGCAATCAGCATCTGATTGGCTGTTTTTGGGTTTCCATCCCTGCTCACCAGCTTGTTGCCACGGCAAGAAAAACGAACCAAACTGGGAAGTTTGGCCAGCTCGTCCACCACAAACCACTAAGTGAGAAAGAGAGACATGACGTGATTTATTTTACCCTGACATGAAGTTTATTTTAAATAACTTCTATTCATGATGCTGAAAAATAAAATACTAGAAAGAACAATAATAATACTGTCAAAATATGACTGAGCACTGTAGATGCAACATAGAGAAAGCTCTGGGTCTGAAAAGCCAAGCCAAAACTAACTTTAAACTTGCGTTCTTTCTAATGACCAGCAGGGGGCGAAAACTGGTTGTAAAAAGATGTCAGATTGTATAAAACCTGGTCTCTTGCATGAAGTTCATTTTGTGTCAAAAAATATGATACATCAGGAGATGCTTTTGGGTGGGCCTACTTTGTGATTGAGTTCTACTGTCATGTAAGTGTGCAGAATCCCTCAGGTATCTCAGTCAGATCCATTATGGTGGCTATGTGTATCTTTCACATATAGTACATGTGACAGGACTATCAAGACCCACATCTGATCTTGTGCATCTTTTACAGCAACTCAAACATAAAAATAAACCAAATCATCACACACAGTGTATTCTACTGTGAGCTTATTACAGGCCTAGGATAAGGAGATTCTGTTAGACTCAGGCCAAGCCAGTGGGATCATCCGGTGAACATTTTTATGCCAGTTTAAGTCAGTGGCTCACGGCCATAGCAACCTTTTCACAACTGATCTCGTTTGATCTCAGAAGCTAAGCAGCATCGAGCCTAGTTAGTACTTGGACGGGAGACCGCCTGGGAATACCAGGTGCTGTAATGTGGTCCTGTCTCCCTCACCTCACCCCAAACCGGTCACGGCAGATGGCCCTCAGGAGAATCCTTAGCACATTTCCTCCCCTCTCAGTTTTTCTACTAAAGAATGAGTTGTGCACCGGTCAGACAGCTAGTTGTTCAAACCCCAGTCTCTCTGGTCCCCCATGTCAGCTGAGCCTGATGATTTGATCAAAATAGTTTAAAGTCCTACATTGATTGTATGGAATTGTTCCATTTTTCACACATTAACCGGTCACGGCAGATGGCTGCCCCTGCCTGAGCCTGGTTCTGCCGGAAGTTTCTTCCTGTTAAAAAGGAGTTTTTCGTTCCCACTGTCGTCAAGTGCTTGCTCATAGGGGGTCATCTGATTGTTGGGGTTTTCTCTCTATTTTTGCAGGGTCTTTACCTTATAATATGAAGTGCTTTGAGGTGACTGTTGTTGTAATTTTGTGCTATATAAATAAAATAAAATTGAACTGAACTGAACTGAATTGAATGATACCTTCACTGATTCTGCTGGACTGAACAATATTGCGATACTGGTATCAGCGCAGTCTTCACTGATAAAACAACCACAGCAGCCTTAGTCTGATACAGAGTTATTATAATTTTGTCTTCATTAGTTGTTATTATTATTTTGTTTAAATTTTTTTCCAATCTGTTTAGTTTCAGTTGGTGCTCAGACTGGGTTTACTCATGTCACTTTAGTTTTTATTGTTTAAAAGTTTTTTTTTTAGTTTTTATTGTTACCATTAGTTTTATATTATAGAAGTACATACCCATTAGTAAAGTAACGATGGTATTTGTCAGACTGTAAGATTTAAGACGTTTAGAATAGTAAAATATTGCAGTACAACAACACAAACAGACACAGTCACAAAGACATCTGATGCACCAAAGCCTCCTCATACTGGCTGTGGCAACAAATTTCACTAAATTGAAGCTGAAGGTATTTCTTGGATATTTTATGTTAGTTAGTTTTGTAACCACAGAATACTGTTTCAGTTTTTTTTTTTTTTTTTTTTGTTTCAATG
>VUQS01032874.1:11671-22749 GCA_015108495.1 Heterochromis multidens
GAGGGTCAGTCTTCAAACAATCCCTCCTCCACCCCACCACTTAAGAGACCCTTTAGGGGGGAGTCAAATTATTAACACTCCTACAACCACTTTAATGATGACAAAAGAGAGTATGTGTGGGGGGGCACTGATGTTTCACCCGGTCGGTCAATTTCTACTTTAATTAGTCTTTAAATGAACCCACCTCCAACACACATATACACACATTATTATTTAAGTGCTTTTTTCTTTTGTTTGACATCAATTTTTGTTTTGATTAGAGCTGAAAAGTTGGCTCAAACATTACATTTATTGATTTGGATGTGTCAGTATTAACATTTTGTTCTATCACACCCTGGGTCAGCTGGTGTTGAAAGTTTTTTTTTCTGATCCTAATTGTTTGTCTTCTCATCTAGTTGCTGTATTGTTTGCCTAAACGAAACCCAGCATTTATGATTGTGCAGACAGTGAAGTAGAAACAAAACACATTCATCAGTTTTGTGATTGTATGTGACCCTTTTTTAAAACTGTAAAAAAAACCAAAAAACTTTGCTTAAATTTTTTAAAAGGAGTGATAGATTAAAATTTTATGTCAAAAATGCAGTTCATCCTTTCATCACCTTAGTTTATCTGATTTAAATTTGATCATTAAGCAAACTGCTGTTGTTTTTTGAATCTAAACATCTTTTTCAACTTAACAGTTCAGTTAGTTGTAGGTGAAGAAAAGGAACTGAATTCAGTAATCATCTTCATCTTGGTTTGTATGGCTTACATTATTATGTAAAGAAACAACCTTGGATACACAAAATGAGTTTCCAAACTACAAAACACTACCCTTAGACAGTTTTAACACTCAAAAAGTTTGACATTTCTACTAATACTGGGGCCAATTCTAACCTGCTATGTTTGGGTGAGAAGATAAAGACAGGATATTAAACTTTAGCTGACTAGTAACCCACAGGTAGCTGGTTTGAGTCAATGTTTAGATGCTGACATCTCTGAGATGAATGTTTTTGTATGATTTCTACAGTAAATAAAGTGAAACTAAATTAAGTGAATAGTGAATAAAATAAAATGTACCTTAATTTGTCAGCTTCTACTTTACAAAAATGTATAACATCTGTTTGTCTCCTAAGTGGAAAAGATAAATGTTCATTAGAAATGGCGTTTATTTTCATGTTGTCAGGCTTCTTACTCAAAGAGTCAGTTCAGCTCAAAGAGTTTTCTAAACAACAATTTAGCAAGAATTTAAGAAAAAAAGTGAATACATCCACACAGTAGCAGGTTCTCTCTCAGTGCCCTGCAGCCAATCAGAAAAGGGAAAATAACATGACGACTGTTTTTACTGACTAAACATGTCGGTAATAATCTATTGTTAAATTAAACATGTTACCTTAACCAAAGAAGAGAGAGAGTGAAGTAGAGACAGAGAGCATTAAAGGTCATCTTACAGGCAAAAAGTAGTTCTGGTAAATTGGAAATTCACAAAAATTCAAACTTTCAGAGAATAAAGGTACCAAAAACAACATGTTGACACATCTACAGTAGTTAGAGCAGATTATATGTATGAGTGTTTTCTTTACTGGCTGCCTCGGTCTCAGCTCTAGCTGAACACTTCTGCATGCTCTGAGAGACATGGCGTTCTGCTTCTTCAGACCTCTCTGTGTTTATATCACTGATCATATTAAGAGGGTGTGCATTAGGAGAGTCTGAAGGCAACATTCAATTCAATTCAATTCAATTAAATTTTATTTATGTAGCGCCAAATCACAACAACAGTCGCCTCAAAGCACTTTATATTGTAAGGTAAAGACCCTACATAAAGGCTGTCCACCCAAGTTAGAAACCTTACTCATATGGGTGACTGGGTTTGTAATACACTGGTGAAAACCCTGAAGTTCAGTATCTTCAGCTGAATTGTTTTGTGATATTTGCTTGGTAAGTTGTCAAGAAATATAGAAATGCAAAATCAGGTAGAAATAGGCTCAAAACAGCTCTGCAGGAAGATGTTAAAAAAACTGGAACTGTATGTAATTTGAGTTTTACCAGAATTATCCAATATTGCCTTTCTTCTCTGGTGACAAGGTTAGGTTTGATCATGTATAAGACTAGGATAATAGCTTAAACTGCAATTGCAGCTAGTATGTTCTGGTGATTGACTGATACAAAGAGAATAAATAAAGGGCACCAAAGATATTTTGGAATAAACAGAGTATTAGTCTTTTTTTTTTCTCAAATTGAAAATGGTAAGTCAAGAGTGCTGGCATTTGATGGACTGCCACATTTCTTGTCAGGTAATAGTATTAGCCATCCTGACAGTTAAAAAATCTGTGTGCTTTCTCTCACTCGGCATTGACATTCCCTTATTGTGAGGTCCAGATGTCACCACACTTTACAAATTGATTCCATTTAACAGATCTAATCTAGATTGGCTCTCAGAACTTAATTCTTTGTTTTATAATTTGCTCTTAATCGCCTTCCCTCTCTGCTAATGATAAGGCTGCCACTTTGCTTAGAATAAAGCCCCTCGTTGTGAGCCCCTAAAGCTCTTAAATAAATAAGATTAGCGCATATCCCGTGTTACATTTGAGAATAAGACGAGTGCTATCAGATCTGCCAACAATCCCCATCATCCCTGTCTGCTCTCCATCCATCCATCCATCCATCCATCCTCTGCTTATCCAGTTTAGGGTAAAGGTGGGCTGGACCCCATCCATCCCACCTATCCCAGCTGTCATAGGGTGAGAGGCAGGAAAAATCTAGATTATTTAATTAATCTAATTTTAACCTGAGTTTTTTCCTTCCACTTTACATATGTGCTTATGTGTACACCAACTCGTTGACTTGTCTTTTTAACCAGTTAATGATATTACACAACATCAACATGGGGGTCCAAATGGCATCTGCTGCAAACATACAGACTGCAATAGCCCCATGATCCTCTAAGTTGAAATGGGATAAGTTTGTCAAATTGTAATGGACTGGTTCTTATATAGCACTTTTAAACTCTGAGCACTCAAAGTGCTTTATAACATGTCTATTTCACCCATTCACACACACATTTATACAAGCACTTTTTTCTATGTCTAAGTGCTTTCTATCTAACATTCACACTCCAATGAACGCAGTGGGTTAAGTATCTTGCCCAAGGGTAATGGAGCAGCCAGGGATCAAACCACCAACCTTCTCTACTCTACCTCCTGAGGAACACGCAACCCCATAATATTGGAGAGCTGGAAAGCAAAAGCAAAGTGTATAGCAGTAGTTAGCAACAGATCAGATGCTAATTTTGATTTCAGCCAAAAAAATCTCACCTAGTGCTGCAAGAAAAGAACATGACTGAAGTCTAAAGTGGGTCAAAAGTCTCTCTGCCTACTGCTCTTTAAAACATCAGTGTTTGTTTACGCCTGGCTAAATTTAATCCTGGGTTTCTTGTGTTGCACAGGCCTGTCAGTCAAAGCGGTGACAGCAGCAATGAAGGGCACCTCAAACCTGCATACACATGCTCTGACTTGTACTGCTGCTCTAGAAACAAAACCAGCCACAAACAAAGACCCTTTCTGGGGAATGCTCAATTAGTGAAACACCTTCATAGTGATTGGATAACAATGTAGACATTTGTGAGCAAGAAACTTTGTGTTTTGTTTCACAATGATGTCATACAGTGTGGGGCAAGAAAGTAAATCATTGTGAAGTGTGAGAGAGACTAATGGTTACATTGGAAACAATGAAAAAACAACTTCTTCTGATGCATGGCTACAGGCATCAGTGCTGCTTTAACAATTTAAAGATGTTTATTAGCATCTTCAGTTGAAGATAATATCTGATTTTTACTACGCCATAAACACATTATTTTTAGTGTTTATGCATTAGTATGTGATATTTTTTGTGTGGTCCTAAATGTGCATTTCTGTTATTCCCATTTCTGTTATTTCCCAGTCTTGTCTCAGTCTCAGTTTTAGTTGGTCTTTGTCTAACACTAAGTCAACTTGGGATTTTCTAACAAGTCCTTCAAATTACCTCTGAAAATGTGCCATTTGTATATGCTGTTGACACAGGATAAAATTAAAAATTGCTGCTTAAAAAACACTTGTCAGGGTAAGTTTTAAATGGGTATAGGCACACACACAGAAACAGTTTGGTCAGGTTCAGGGAATAACTGTATTTTAGGTTAAAATGGCAATTTCAGTAAATTTAGAAAACCACTACAAGCATAGTTAAGTTCAGTGAATGATTGTGGTCATGACCTGTAAAAAAAAAAAAGACCTAGCTTTTAGATGGAAACATAAAATAAACCACAATTTCTCATGTTAAACTTTGATATTTTGTTGACCCATCTGTCCACCCTGACCTCCTCCCTGTGGAGTTTATTGCATAGGAAGCACATCACCCTACTTCCTTAACATTCATACAACAACTTTAACATAAAAACTTCTGGATTATATAGGTTTAAATTCTTGCCAACAGTTGTAATTGCTTCATTTTTGTTTGTGAGTAGTCAGATTTTATGCAAACCACAAATGCAAATCAGTTATCTTTAGGTCTCACCCAGTGTTAGCAGACAAAATTTTAGATAAAAATTTAAGATAATCCTACCTGAAACGTTTATGTTTGAAAGCTTGTATCTTTTACCTTTAGATATTTTCTAAAGAACAATGATTGAACTGATGGTTAAACTGGCAGAGTTCCTTCCAGTCTAAGCCATAGTAGTGAACTGCGAGACATTCCCTATTGGAAAAATGAATGGGATTTTTACTTCTAGTGCCAGGAGTAGCTTAAATAGCTCTTCCCACTTTGAAACCCCTATTACTACAGCCAGTAGAAAGCCAATGACAGTTAAGATAAGTAATCATTGTTTATGGGTAAATGTTGTTCTTGTGTGTTTTGACCACTATCATTATGCCATCTGTCACCTGAAAATCTGAAAATCTTTCAAAATATTGGCTAGATGTAGTGTCCATTCTGAGTGATGACTTTTGTCCATTTTTTTTTTTGTCATATGCTGTGTTTTGTCCAAAAGTCCTCAGAATTTTTAGTCCCAGGGACTAATGTCTGCGATGGTTCCTTCAGCCCTTTCTTATCTTCTTTTCCACCACAGTCTAAAGCCCCATGAAGATTAGGCAAATTAGTAAAATGATATATCTCATTGCAGATCACTGTCTCAATTTCCCACTGGATGTCCTTCTCTGCATAAATAACAAGGCCTGTACTTTGTTGTCGGTCCTGAGGATTTATTCTTTACCTCAGTACTTCTTTGGTGAAGCACAATGAAGGCTGAAAAAAATGGCAGGAGCAGAAAACCCCACCCCAAAAGCCCTAATACTACTGAAAAGTACCGCTTGATCAGAGACTTAGAACTTTGTTACTCTGGAAACACATAAAAAACATCTGGCTAATCTCTCAATGCAGAATCATTCTTACTTCTTTAATAGAGACCAAATTGATATCTACCATCATTTGGTGTCTGTGTTTACAGTCAGATTATACTACAGGGAAATGATCACAGCTGCATATTTCTGTTTTGTAAGAAGTCACAGATCAAATGGAAGAGGCCAGTTTTTCCATTACTTGTGAAACAGACCTGGATTACAGCTCAGCAGAAACACATTCCTCTCTGCCACTCCAAGACTCAACTTAATGGGGATTCCCTAGAAGGCACAGACTCTCTTTTTTCTTTCTCTCTCCCTCTCTGCTCTTCTTTAAGTGTTAATCCTTGGGAAACTTCCACCCGTAGCGGCTTGTTTGAAGCAAGCCAGTGGCAATCTGCTAAGTACAGCCCCCAGTCATCTGAATCATTAGATTAGGCTTAGCCACGGCCCTGACAAAGAGATTTCCTATCGCCATTTGTTTCAAGGAGAGGCCCCGCTTCAGCCAGCACAACCTCAGAACAGAGAGGCACTTGGAAAGCAAATGCATCAAACGTAGGAAGCTGAAAACAAGATGCACTCCAATTCTGTCTGATTTAAGGTATTGGCATTGGTGCAGCATGTGCTGTTTTCATGGTACCAAACGTTACTGTCCTGGGAATTGAATTGGTTAGTGGTGAATTGTTTAGTATTGTCCACCCCTTACATAGTCCATAAAAGTCACAAAAGCAATAAATCATTGGTTAATATATTAAAAATTACATATAGTTAATACATATAGTTAAGTAATTAAGGTTCTACAGTGATATAAACCTAGAAGATCGATGAGGCATCAATAATATATATCAATAATAATAAGGCAATACTGCCATATTGTTAGTGTAGCAATATATGTCATACATCACATGATCATGCCTCTATCTAAAGACTACAGACAAAAAGACTACACACTCATGTGGTCCCTGCACTCTTAAATTAGTATTAAAAATGATAATTTATATAAATCATTACATTCAAACACAAATACGGTATCAAAAATATGAAGTATGTGTGTGTATGAGGGTTAAGGGGTCTTTTAGTTATGATATCATGCCATTTTGTCAGCCAATGATAAAAATGAGACATAATACACAAAATTACTTTACTATCACAAGAAGGTAGTGAACAAGCAAATGTAAGTGCTTAAGAAAAGAAGCTGAAAGACACCGAAAACAGATTCACGCCCTGAAAGTGCTCACGAGTTTTAACCTGAACATGTTTAAGTTTGACTGAAGTTTCTAGATCTCACCAACTTCCCGTGCAGTTAAGTTGCTGGAACGTGAACAGAAATCACTTCAAAGAGTCCGCTTTTGACTCATGCAGCATCTAATCTTCCCGCTTTGAAGACGAATGTCATTGTCTTTCCCATTGCTGACAGTTCTGATAGGAATATTCATGTTGGTGGTGGAGGAAGTGGCATTCTTAGTGGGTGTGTGTGGCACTAGATTGGCTTCTTAAACAGCGGAGGAGCCATTTTGTGCTGAAGGAGTCCCGGACATGTCAGGACTGTTGACAGTCTGCGCTCGGGATTAGTGGGCCAGCAGTGAGGCAATCCCTAATCCCTCACTGTAGTAATCTATTTACCCACCATGCTAAAGGGATTTCCATATGAAACTATACACACAGAGATGCTGTCTGTAAGTGTTCAAAATCATAACTTTTTATTTGGTTCTTTACCCACTTTTCCTCAATGTTATTTTTTTCTTTTAAGTTCTAACAGCAAACCTTAGTGAGTGCAGTAGAAAATCTATTATAAAAATATCTGGGGTAAGTAAATGATCTGTTGCGGGAAAATGTAAACAAAATTTTGCTTTTGGTTACACTTTATGTCACATTGGTACCCATTTAAAATTTGTCTGGAAAATGTATGGGTGGATGCTGGTGTCTTCAACATGTGTACATGTGAGACTAGCTGCCTGTGAAATAAAACTATGGGCTCGCAAAACTGTCTGTAATTTATAAGGAACACATCTATATTTTTGTATTTTATGAATAAATGTCTTCTAATTCTGCCTCTTAATTTAATTACAAGCTAGTATAAGAGTTTTATTATGCACATTTTAATGGAATCAGTGTAAAAAAGAAAAGCGTATTTTCAAATTTGTTACAAATTTGTGGGACATTTATCGAGAAGCTTCTGTTCAGATAGAGCTGGAAAGAACTTAATACTGAATGTAAATGCTAACACAGCTATGTGATCCACTTTTATGATTAACTGTTGCACAAATAACATTAGCTTTGGTATTTCTGCATGATTATGACTCATTTCATTTTTGTTGGTGTGTGGCTCTCAATCAGTCTCAGTGGTGTTTATGCACAAGCCAGATACAAGCCACTTACACACTTGGAAGGGAATTTTCAAAACAAAAACAATTGAAGGGGATACATAAAACAGAGTATGAGATATTACAAGAGTACTGTCATCAAAATCTGTTCAAGTCTATTAATAGTGTCAACATATTATTGTAGGGGCTTTAGGTATTATTGTAGGGTCTTTACCTACAATATAAAGCGCCTTGAGGCGACTGTTGTTAAAATAAAATAAAATTGAATTGAATTCAAAATATTGGCATTGCAACAGGGAAAAGTAACTCAGAGTACTTTTGTGTTAACCAAAAAAAAAAAAAAAAGAAAAAAGAAAAACAGCATTGTACATTTAGCATGGTGGTTATACAGCCAGGGGGTGTGTGATCTACTGTATATTTGCCTCTGTGTGTGATGAGTTGACCTTGTTCATGGTGAGTTGATGTTGGTAGCACCTCTTCCACTACATAGACAGCAACACTCTTGTTAATTTCTCTTGAAGCACAACTTTAGCCAAACTAAAAGCTAGCCATGGTAATCTCTGAGTTGAGCTTCTGAGCTTATCTTGCAGGTGCTTCTTCAAAATGTGAAGTAGAGCTCATTAGCAATACTTATTATCACCCAGGCACAAAATAATACAAATACTTATACAATGTAAATGTCCCTACAATGCTAATGGACCTGGCTGACACAACCATAGGAAAGAAACTGGAGTGAGAGAGAAACATTGAAATCTGGGATTTTCTTTTCATTTTTTCTTTGGTTTTAACCAAAGTAACTGGATATTGCACCAACATATTTAATATTAATACTTTCTTATTTATACTAACAGGTTTGGTTAATTAGTGACTCTACACTGGCAATAAATGTGAATGTGAGTGTAACTGGTTTTCAGTAGAGAGGCAGTACATTGGTGGACAGAGATGTAGTGGGTGGTACTGTCACCTCCCAGCAAGAAGGTCCTGGGTTTGAATCAGCTGGTTGGTTCGGGCTTTTATGGGTAGAGTTTGTATGTTTGCCCAGTGCCTGTGTGGGTTCTCTCTGGGTACCCTCATTTCCTCCTAGAAATATGCGTTTTAGGTTAATTACTGATTCTAAATTGGCTGTAGGTGTGAATGGTTGCCTGTCTCTGTGTTAGCCCTGTGATGGACTGGTGACTTGTTTGTCCAGGGTGTACCCTCCCTCTTGCACAATGACAGCTGGGATAGGATCCAGGATCCCCATGTCACTGAACTGTATTAGACTTTAAGAAAATGGATGGGTTTACCTATTTTATAAAAGCAACTGCTATTATTTTATAAAAGCAGCTGTTGGATGGGCATCTAAATCTGCACATAACTGATATCTTACTAAAACATACTAGCTGCATGTAGCACTTGTTAATCAGGTCACACTAGATTTTTTGTACTATCTGACAACAATTGACATTATTTAACAGAAGTCTCAGTCTATAATAAAGACACAATGTGTAGCATTATAATTTAAGTTGAAGTGTTGTTTCAAATGAGTTCCCCTCTGCTTCCAGTCTGTGCTAAACTAGGCTAAATGAATCATGGACACAACTGTGTACTTGATCATAAAAATAAAAACTGACTTGCTTATTTGATTCTGAGGAATTTCAACAAATGTATGAAAAAACATTTGAGTTTACTTGAACGTTGAAAAAGAATATTTATTGGAAGATCACTACAGAGCCTCACTCCACTCCAGTCCTGCAGACAAAGTTGACAAACTTCTGAACTCCTATCAGTAGGTCCAGGAAGTTGCTGTGTTCACTGCTGCCATCTCCTCTATGAATCATGTATTTTAAGGCAACAACACTCCTACTCCAGGTACACTCATGAGGAAATTTTAATATCCTCTAAAGTGCAGTTACATCAGGAAAAGTGAGGTGATCCCCTGAGAAGTCATCATTTTCAGCAGCCTTCTGGAAGACTGAGAAGCCAAAAAGCAGAGTCAGTAAGTCACTACAAAAATTCAGAATAAATTTTCACACCCTGGGGGAGAGGCTGGTTGGATAATAAGACATATGAAATTGCTGTTCAGGGAGAATTGTCCTTTCTCTAAAATAAACTGCATTTATCGGTTGAACATGGCCTGATGAG
Source organism: Heterochromis multidens (assembly GCA_015108495.1). Taxonomy (NCBI): domain Eukaryota; kingdom Metazoa; phylum Chordata; class Actinopteri; order Cichliformes; family Cichlidae; genus Heterochromis; species Heterochromis multidens. The sequence continues at coordinate 21,465 of VUQS01032874.1, forward strand.
TTTGTCCTAATGTGCTAAATCTCAGCTCATGTTTGCATGAAGCTATGGTGCACGCAGCTAAAACCCAGCAGGATGCAGAGCGGGCAAACACACAGCACTGACGCCATGTTTACCAAAAACTGTTTGTCCAGCTGTTGGAGGGACGCAGTGAGGAAGCGGGATGGCACTTAATTAAAATCGTGATTCGTCCCTTTTTCCCTTGGATCAAATGAGTTGTACATTACTGTCGACACGGCCAAACAAACAGCAGGGATGCCAGTGTTCATGTTTGCTAACCTGCCCGGCTGTGAGCCCATCACTGCAGGGGGGTTTGATTATTGACATGCTGTTTGGATATTTTCTTCTGGTTGCCAGAGATAACATTACAACTGACTTTGCATTCTGGAAAGCTAATGCAGCTGATTAAAAGGAATGTGTATTTTATTATTGTTATTTTTGTCATATATTTAATCTGCACAGCTGAAAAGTAGACTATAGAGATTGTAATGTCTGAAGGTTTTAGCAGGTACATACTCACATACACACATATAGACACACACTTGTGCTCATAAGTTTACATATCCTGGCAGAATTTGTGATTTTTTTTGGCCATTTTTCAGAGAATATGAATGATAATACAAAATAATACAAAAACTTTTCTTTCACTCATGGTTAGTGGTTGGGTGAAGCCATTTATTATCAAACAACAGAAACTATCCAAATGACCCTGATCAAAAGTTTACATACCCTAGTTCTTAATACCATGTATATCCTCCTTTAGCATCAATGACAGCTTGAAGTCTTTTGTGGTAATTGTGGATGAGGCACTTTATTTTCTCAGATGGTAAAGCTGCCCATTCTTCTTGGAAAAATGCCTCCAGTTCCTCTAAATTCTTGGGCTGTCTTGCATGAACTGCATGTTTGAGATCTCCCCAAAGTGGCTCAATGATATTGAGGTCAGGAGACTGAGATGGCCACTCCAGAACCTTCACTTTTTTCTACTGTAGCCAATGAAAGGTCGACTTGTCCTTGTGTTTTAGACCATTGTCATGTTAAAACGTCCAAGTGTGTCCCACGCGCAGCTTCCGGGCTGATGAGAGCAAATTTTCCGTCACTATTTTCTGATAACCTGCTGCATTCATCTTGCCATCAATTTTGACCAAGTTCCCTGTGCCTGTGTAGCTCACACATCCTCAAAACATCAGTGATCCACCTCCGTGTTTCACAGTAGGGATGGTGTACTTTTCATCATAGGCCTTGTTGACTCCTCTCTAAATGTAGTGTTTATGGTTGTGGCCAAAAAGTT
>VUQS01032875.1:0-11681 GCA_015108495.1 Heterochromis multidens
CACTTCTCTCTCAGACTGCTGGCTTACTTGTGGTTCCTAGGATATTTAAAAGTAGAATGGGAGGCAGAGCCTTCAGCTTTCAGGCCCCTCTTCTGTGGAACCAGCTCCCAGTTTGGATTCGGGAGACAGACACCCTCTCTACTTTTAAGATTAGGCTTAAAACTTTCCTTTTTGATAAAGCTTATAGTTAGGGCTGGATCAGGTGACCCTGAATCCTCCCTTAGTTACGCTGCAATAGGCCTAGGCTGCTGGGGGTTTCCCATGATGCACTGAGTGTTTTCCTCCCTTTATTTTATTTTTCTAAAGTTAAGCACTTTATTTGAACGTGCACAATTTTCACATTTTATTTATTTTCTCTTATTTTGAAAGGCAGCCCTACTTTTATTTAGTAAACGAGAGAACATTAGACATGTCAGCAGTCGTACATATATGTTACGTGACAATAAATATTATCAAAAAAGTTTTGAATTGTACTGAATTCATTGGATTTAACAGTCCGGTATTGCTTACATGTAAATGTTAATACAGCTACTAGGCTACTTAAATATATATCACACTAAATAGTTTGACATTATGATTTTCTGGACCTTTGCTTCAAGAAATTTTCTCTAACAGGACCTCTTTAAGTTTTAGTTGAATACCCCTGCCTTACAGTAAAAAGCGTCTTGAGGCGACTGTTGTGATTTGGCATAATATATAAAATTGAATTGAACCAGAGCACACTGGTGACATCACTGCTGTGAAACTCAGCGTGGTGTTCAGTGCTGGCTGACTAACCTTATTGTGTAGTTACATTAGTTACACAAAGAGTTTGAAGTGGCCTTTCTAAAAAGGTTTGAAGCTTTTTTTTTTTTAATGAATGGAACCAGAGGGACAAGCACACAAACTTTAGTGCTTGTTTTCACTTTTGAATGATGTTATAGTTATCTGCAAAAACAATATCATGTTTGAACTGAAAAACAGCTGCACAACATAAGCAAGGCTGCTCACACATTTCAGTAAAATATCTTACTGAGAACTTATTTTCTCAGACTATAACTAGAAATTGTGACACTGAAGGAGGTCAGTGTATATAATGGTGGAATCACATCAGCGCTATTGTTGCACAACATCTGAAATCTCCCTGCTGCTGTTGTTGTTAATTTGAAGGTCTGCTGCTGATGTTAGTACATATCTTTATATATTTGCACCCACTGATCATGAGCTTTGATGCATCTTGCAGATGTGCTGCGTGAACACAGCCACGCAGTGCTTCAGTGAAAGACTGGGTATTTACAGCAGGCCCCATGTGGATTTCACAGTTGGCATATCGCTTGGAAAAAAAATCCACTGTAATTTAAAAAATACTGTTGTATTATGAAACATTGCAATGCAGTGCTGAAGTAGTTATTTTGACTCTGGATGTAATTTAGTATCACATGCATGGATAACTTTTTTTGCTTTGGGCCGATTCTAGTTCCAGTTATTCCAGGTTATCGCATGTTGTTGGGGTGGGGGAATCACACAGACAAACTTCACTTCTGCATTGGCTTCCCAACATGGCCACCAGTCGGGAAGTTTAGATTGCTGCTGCAGAGCCTTCACAGCAGCCTCAGTGTCTGCCTCTCTGTTGAGACTTCTGGAGTAAATCTCCAACAGTGAATTCATTTGGCTCCTCACATCATGGTGTAAGCTCCGGGCTGGCCACTGTAGCTTATGATGAGGAGCAGAATTTCCCCGAGGAAGTTTTGTGGCAGGAAAGTGAAACTCTGAACACACTGTGTTTACACTGTGAAACTAGGAGGGAAATTATCTCAACACGGCAGGGCTACACTAACATTTGTTTTAAGAAATGGCTCCAATCAGCAGGACTACTGACTCACAAAAAATTAAGAATGTGTATTAAAGTGACTTTAAAACCTGCCTCCTTCTTCATGATCAAACTCTACAAATACCTAACACATTTAACCTCGTTCACAGGGACCAGGAGACGAGACAGAAAACAAGCAGAAAAGGATAATGGAAAGTTAAATTAACTGGGTATGGAGGACTAAAAATGCCATAGGGCGAACACAGGACCTTCTTGCTGTGAGGTGATGATGTCGTACATATGAAATTACACTTCTGATTTAATGCATTTCTGTATTTATTTACCTTTGGAATAACCCCTCTACTTAATCGCTTTTCTAAAAAGACAGAAAAAGGCAATATAGAAAAAAAAATACAGAAATTAGGACATCAGGGAAATACAAAGAGTGAATTATGTGAAGATAAAATAATACAGAAAAACAATAAAAGATAAACTTAAGGAATTAGGGGAAAAAAGTGAAAAATAACATGATGCAAAAATAAAACTACATACAAAAATGATTTAATACTTTTAAAAGTGATTAAATCAATAAATAATAAGGGACCATGAAAGAAGATGTAAAAATAAATTGTTGTGTATTGTGTAAATGTGTAGCTTTGGTCCTTCACAGTTATCGGAGCAGGAAGGATGGAAGACAGTTGAAAGATGGCGGGTGGATGCGGTTTCCCAGCAGGAGATCAGGACAAGATGGTGCTGTCTGACTGTAGTGAGATTATTAAAAGCCCATCAGGAGAGTAATAACCTTTAATTATTAACCTTCACGGAGATCTTCTACCTGTTTTATGCTTATTTGCTCCCCACGTTGCATCTCTGCTCTAAAGCCCATCAAACACTGCTAATAAAAATGTCTTCCAATTATCAAAATGCAAATGTGTACTACATTTTACCTTCATTTGGGCTCGTAAGGGAGGCTTTTTCTACTTTGAAAATGTCATAAAATCAAACAACCGCTTGTATTTGTGTTAATGACACAGCATCTTCCCACAGATATATTACAGCCATTTTGTGCTGTGAGGCAGCAAACATCTTACTTATTGCCCTTTAAGAAAAAAAACTCCACCAGAGATGGTTTTGAGCAGCGAGGTTTCGGATGGATGAAAAAGTAAAAAAGTGAGGGTGGAAGGAGGCGAGCCAAGGAGCTTCTTTAATCATCATCACGGCCAACTGACAGTCCTGGACGGTCTGTACAGACTCGGCCAGACAGCCAAACCGAAAAGCCCATCTGCTCCTCGTATCCCTCAACAATGAGCCTCTAATCTGAATAAATGGGCCTCCTGCTCAGCTCACACTTATAATGGCCTCGCACATCACACGGAGCGAGGATGAAGAGATGAAGATGAAGAGGGGAAAAAACGAGGACGAGGAGGGGTTAGAAGAATTAGTGAGTGTGCACGTGTTCAAAGTTGGTGTCAAAACTCTTTAAACTTTGATGGGGTTGCAGTTTGTTTTGTTGACTCTCAAAAATCAGGAAATTCTGAAACTTTTGATCCAGACGCTGTTTTCTTTTTTTTGGTTCATTTTCCTTTTTTTTTGAGTCCACACGCATGTCTACAAGCCCAGCATTTAAGGACAAGTTAAAATCTTCTCAAATGTACTGCTGTGTATGTTCATGAGTGAAAGATTTTAAACAGACATTTACATAAAATCCATGAGAAAACAGACTTTTAGAGAAACAATGAATGGCTGAGAAAATACAGACTGACCGAAAATAGGGAGGATTAGTGTCAACGGGAAAACAGCAGGATCAATATGGTTGTGTGATTAAGTCCAGAGATGAGGTCTGTCTTTTTCTGTGTGTGGTGTAGCAAACCAAATCTGCCCTCTGAAAGGACAATTAAGTTTGAATGGAAAACCAATAAAAGCTGGATGGTGATGAGGAATCTGTGTACTGTGAGGAAGCACTACAGACAGAAAACAATGTATAAGCAACTAAAAAACATTGTGGTCTGGCAAAGCTCTGGACATTTGGGTTGAACATGTGCCAAGTGTCAATTCCAGTTTCTTTTAGACTTAAAAAAAATGGCACTGCAGTGTAAACATCAATTTTCTCCTAAATCTTCTGCCAAAATCCATTTATTGTGAAGGAACAGGCCGTGCAGCCGGCCGATTATTATACATCATGTTGCTGAATTTGTTGTTCACTGATATTTGAAGGTTTTGAAGTCACATCATAGACAGAAAAAACAAAAAAAAAAGTCCCTGCAGACCACTTATTGATGTGGCTTCCAGCCGCTGGCCTCTTCTGATTCAGAGCCAGAGCTCTGCTGGTTGCCGCTGACCGTTCACAGCTTTATGAGCAGCTTCTTGTTGTTGCTTCCAGGTGAACAGCCATAAACCAGAAAAATATGAATGGATCTCTGAGCTTTTCAAATAGACTGAGAAGGAAAAAAAAAAATCAGAGACTAGTTCCCTGCAAAGTTTTAACAATTTTGAGTTGGTAATTGATAAAAAAGTCATCATTAAAATGAACTCAGATATCATAAATCTGCCACTATTTTAAATCACGTTAGAAAGTAAAGAAAGCTTCAGTGTGCCGTGAAGGGAGACGAGAGAGACGAGCCAAACTGAAACTTCTGCGCTTCCACGCACAGGCATGCAAACATTTAGAAATAAATAAATTAAAACCCAAGAACATCCTGCTGCTGTAAAGACGATTAACATGCAAAGAATTAAATCCTGCTTCAGAGTCTAAATGCGTTCGCTCCACACAGACCCTGATGCTGCTTCGACTAATTGGTAAGCGGCGCGGTGGGATCATGCAGCGCAGCGTGTCTCCGCCACACAAAACACTGAAAACATTTTTTTTTTCTACTTAAAAGATGATCCTCGACAGGCTGTTCCCAACTACCTTTGAAGCGAGCACTTCACTTCCATTTAACAACGAAATAAACACAAAAACAGGCCCATTAAAAAAAAGCTACAAGCTGCTACGTTATGGACATAATTAAAGATTCACTTGTAGAGGGTTGTAAAAGATGGCTTTATGACACTGAATCAGCACCCAAAACTCTGCATGTCTGTCAGTCAAATACAACAAGTTGCATCACTGGTCAGCCTGATCATCAGAATGAATGTTAGTACATTAGACAATCTAACATATTTGCACCATCCATGTCTCTTGCACACGAGTACTGCATTGCACTGCAAGATGTGGAATCAGGTGACAGATGTGGAAAAAGATCACAGCATTATTATGTCATGTTTCTGCTACTGTATTTTTCTCATGGTTTAGTACAGTGCACTCCCAGGGGTCTACGACCCATACTGCAGGGGTCCACTAAATAATTTGCTCTAATTCCTAATTTTGGAACCACATATGTACGCCACCAAAACAATCATATTGCATTCATTACTAGGTTGACCCCTATCTATGGGCCAATCAAAGCTCGTATCCTGGCTTCTCTCACAGTGCAGCAAACATTTCCTTGGCATATTAGTCAGCTGGCTAGCTGGCAAGAACTGAGATATATTTGAGTCAGTCCATGCAGTCATGTGATTCAAAACCCAAGCCAGCTAAATAAGAGTTTGGGTTATTAGAGGGTCCTCGGAAAAGGTTCTGTAATGGTCCCAAAAAGTCTGAGTCTACTGTTACAGTAAAGGACTGTGGAGAGCTATTCACAGGTCACCAATCTCACATATTCTAGGAACTGCAAGAAGAAGAAGACGAAAAATTGAATTTCCTCTACCCTCTCTTTCCCAACTTATTGGCTGAGGTCTTAAAGTCATAATTTCTACAACACTACAGAACTCATTTCCAGCTCCATATTCTTATTCTTGGACACTACTAGAGTCTCTTTGCATGAATTTCAGCTCAGAAACATCCTGATTCATCTCATACTGGGCCTTGGTGCACCCCCCCTTAAACGGGGGGTTGAGCTTCTGCGCTCTTAGCCAGTGCCTGACATGAACATATCCCCTTTCTGTGATATCATGCAGATCCAACACTACTATCCATATCCTTATTTTATGTCCTGCTGCTTACAGGAAACACCACTTCCTACAGTGCTAGTAGAAGGAAACATGGCAGACCATGCTAGAACTTCATTAAGTGGGGTGGAAGCAGCAGGAATTTAAAAGCCTGGATAAATAAACTCAGGCTGCATGGCTACATGCCACTACAGAGACAGGAGAATGCTTTTGCAGTTTTGGTGAACCACACCTTTACAGTTCCTCCTTACATTCCACAAGAAATGAAGGGTTCAATATCATATAACTTTCACAGCGCATTGAAAATGCTGTCAATACGTTCAACTGCACTAACAGTAAAATCTAAAAAGCTTCTCAAACCTTTTAAAGAAAACCTTAGAGGGATCATTCATCCTGTGGTTGGTTTGGCTGGGAGTGAAAATCCATCTGTTTCCTTCACACAGTTATCCACCAAGTTATTAACAGGAGAGAACAGGATGCAATTAACGTACAGTTTTATTGAATTTGGGAGTTGGATTGATTCAGGTTTCAAAAGGTCTCTCAGCGACCTCTCTGAAGTACAGTTTTGGTTAAAAAATAAATAAATAACAAAAATCAATGCAGCTACATCTTCTGAATTTGTTGTTAAATCACGCTCATATTTTTACTCCCCTCCTATAATGACCCATCTTAAGTCTTCAAAATCTAATGGCTTTCCCAGCTTTTACTCCCCTTGCAGCTCCGCCTTATTACATTTTGTCACATATAATGTCATCAGCTGCTGTGATCCTTGAGAGCTTGGTCCATTTGTTCACCTCCTGCAGCCACAACCAAACTCTGCAGTCGGCACTGACAGCGGTGTTTTCTGAGGGAGTCCCTGCTGACCCGAGCTGGATCAGAGGCTCACTCGAAGCTCTCATCACTCGACCTGACACTTGTTCATATCAGAGCTGCAGGGCAGCTTCACACCAGAGCACAGCATCCGTTAAATCTGTCCAAAGACTGGGGTTTTTACACCCCCCAGCTGTGTTCACTTCACCATCCACAGTAAAAAAGAAAGGGGGAAAAAAAAATCCCCCAAACACTGACACACAGGTGTTTTTCATACTTATAGCTCTATTTATTTCTGTTTTATTTTTGTGTGGAAAACTGGAGAAACAGAGCCACGTTACCCTTTCAGGTACTTCGAGCCCCAACAATGGAGTCCAATGAAAAGAAAATGTTTCAGTGATCAGAAGACAAAGATTTCTTCTGTTATTTGCCTTTTCAAATTCATTCTACTATTCAGGCAACTGCAGCAATATGATCACTAGAGATGGCAACAATAACCAGAACACTGCAATGTTGCAAAGAGAGCAAACAAACAGCAAAGCACATAATAAAGAAAACATCAAGGGTGCAGCGTCTTCACAAAGGGGTCTAGCTATTATGTGCTCTGTTTGCTTTGTAGTGCAGTGCTTTGTCGTGATATGGAAGCTATAAAAGGGAAGAGGCACTGACAGCTCATACTCACTGAAAACATTATGTATTAATAGTTAATAGTTTTTCACGTTGTCCAGCTGCACGTGCTACACTAACTAATGCAAGCCTTAAATGTTCAATGTCACAATAAAATTCTGACAGTTATGCTAAGATTGTGGTGGTTCCCATCATTTGGTGTAAGATGAAGTTCAGTCGTGAGTTTGGTCAACAACCAGCACGAGTGCACTCTCTGTTCTCTCAGCTAGTGACAAGCTCGCATTCTGCAACTAAACACTGCAGCTGTGGCCAGAAGCTAGTTCTGTTTCTGAACTCTACCCTAATCCTTCCACCATGAGCATGATGGGAAGTGTTCTCGAAAGAAATCTACAACCACAAATCCAAAACAGAATAATAATCTCACGAATCCATATTTTATTCACAACAGGACATAGAAAACATATCACATGTTTAAATTTAGAAAAATGTACCATGTTATGAAAAATATGAGCTCATTTTGAATTTGATGGCAACACATCTCTAAAAAGTTGGACAGGTCCATGTTTCCCACTGTGCAGCATCTCCTCTTGTTCTAACAACAGTCTGTGAACGTCTGTGAACTGAGGAGAGCAGCTGCTGGACTTTTGGGAGAGAAATGTCTGAGAGAATTGTCTGATAGAGGATTCTAGCTGCTCAGCAGTCCCGGGTCTTCTTTGTCCTATTTTTGGTTTCATGATGCTCCAAATGTTCTCAGTTGGTGAAAGGTTCAGCACCCAGACTCTTCTACTATGATGCCATGCTGTTGGAATAGATGCAGTCTGCGGTTTAGCGTTATTTTGTTGAAGTATGTAAGGCCTTCCCTGAAAAAGACGTTGTCTAGACGAGCATATGTGGCTCTAAAGCCTGTGTATACCTTTCAGCATTGATGGAGCCTTTCCAACATAATTCTGAATTTTTTTCCACAGTTTGTAGACGTAGTTTCTTGCAGATTGGTAAAGCTCTGTCTATCTTTACTTCTGAGAAACTCTGCCTCTCTAAGATGCTCTTTATATACCAATCATGTTACTGACCTGCTGCCATTTAACCTAATTAGTTACAAAATGTTCCTTCAGCTGTTTCTTTTTAGTACCACTTACTTTTCTGACCTTTTTATTGCTCTTGTCGCAGCTTTTTTGAGATGTTTTGCTGCCATCAAATTCAAAATAGATGCACTGGATATTTTCTCTTTGTTTAGACCATTCTCAGTAAACCCTAGAGATGGTTGTGTGGGAAAATCCCAGGAGATCAGCAGTTTCTGAAACACTCAAACAACCATGGCACATTTAAATTCTCTTAAATCACCTTAAATCACAATTCTGATGCTCACTTTGAACTTCAGCAGGTCCTCGTGGCCATGTCTACATGCTTCAATGCACTGAGCTGCTGCCATGTGATTGGATAATTAAATATTTGCGTTAATGAGCAGTTGAACAGGTGTACCTAACAAAGTGGCCAGTGAGTGTATGTACTGTTTACACAAGGCATCTAATTACCAAGCCAACCTATCACCATTGTTGAGGTCTGTGGTAACATGCATGTAGGTCTGCTGCTTAGGAGCAAATATATATGAACAGCTTTTTTTTTTTTAATAGGTATTTAAGAAAGCATGTTTCAAGTTTTTGAGGTATAAGAAAAGTTTTCCTCTGTAGCTGCACAGTTATCTTTTGGTCTCATTCTTCACTGAGTTGCTGGTTCGTTAATAACGGATTCAGATCCTGGCCTGCAGTTACTGATGCACTTACTCTAAATCACTCTGGAAAAGAGTATCCGAGAGGCTAAATGCCTGCATCTGTCTATATCCTTATATTGTAATTGCCACCATCCTCTATTGATTACACTCAAAAATCCATTGAGCCTAATGTGATTTCATTAAGATACAGTCCAAGTGAGCCATTCCAAACAAATCCAGCGGGCAGGAGAGTCGATCTCAAAAAGTTCTTGCTGCAGCATTCTAGGGCAGACACATTGAAAATCATTTAGGCAGTCAGGAGTTATTCCTTATGGTTTTTCAATCATATGTTGACATGTATCCCATGTGAATTTTACAGCAGGTAAATGTTAAAAAAGGCAGAGAGGATATATTTCAGAGCAACTTAGAGAAACATTGCACTGCTTTGTGCAGATGAACAAGGTTATTTGTAATCTTGAAATAAAATGATATCACTGGCTATAAAGAAATCATACTCACAAAAGCTGCAATTTGATGTTCCATCAGTGTTTGTATGAAGCCCAAAAATAGATAACATGCAGCATGTTTTGAAGCCTGAGTATCAAACAGCTTCATCTGTCTAAAAGAGCAGGTTACTCATCAAGGAGCTGTGGCACCATGCTAAGATACTTGGTCTAAGATTGGGCATTAAAGGATCCTCGCTGCTGAAACCCAAAGGAGAAACAGGCATCCAGCAGAGTTCAAATACCAACAGCATCATTTCAACAGCAGCAAAAGAGGAGAAAGACTGTGAAATAAATTGAGATATCTAGAAACAGAACTACCAACAGATCCCAAGAATATAATGCAATGTGTTTGGGAAGAGTAAAATTCCACCAATGTTTTATCATTAAGGAAGAAAAATCAGCATATAAAGCTGCAAGAAGAAAGATCGAAATTGATCGAAATTCCCCATGATTCAGGCCAAAGAATTAAAAGTCTTCACACTGAAAAGCTCCGAGTAAAGCAGCTCGTTAAACATTTGAATCTGCTCAGAATTTGTAGACTTTTTGGTTTTGTTTTTATTGCAGAAAGCTGCACGAAAATATTGTAGAAAAACCTTCTGATGTCACAGGTCGTCATTTGGTAGCAAGCCAATTCAAGCTGCCATTGAAGCTGGAAGTGGAGAAGTTTTATGTTCAACTAACATCCATATTGCTGCAATGCTGGATCAGCTTCTACAGTCACACACCATAAAAACACAAAATACTAATTATAAGTCTGACCACAGAAGAGAGCACAACTTCCAACGCAGTTCCATCCGTTCCTCTAAAATTTCTGTGAGTTTCAATCAAAGACCAACAATCACGCACAGGAACTTAAAAAAAGAACCTGCTGCTCACTCACCATACTCGATGTCATAGAACACAATGAACTTCTGCCAGCGCAGCTCCTCCACCAGCGTCAACATGACGTCATTGAGGCGCACAGGCGGCCGGGCAGCCAGCGTGTAGCGCTGCCCACCGGGGCTCGGGTTGAACTGGCAGGCAGTGCGAGGAGATCCCTCACTGTTCCTCTGGATGTATAGGTGTGGGATGTGCATGGCGTCCGTCAGGGACTGCAGGGCACTCGCTGACGCGCAGCCGGTGGAGGTAACCAATGCCAAGATGCCCTGGTTCATCAGCTCACAGGCTACAAGGAGGAGGAAAAGGGAAAGGTTTGAAGAAACATCTGAGCTGGTTCATTTGGCAGACAAATGAACATAATCACACAAATTTATTTTAGGAAAACAAACAGCAATTAATGTGACTGAATAAAAATAAACATTATTTGAAAAACTGGAGCAACCACAAAGGCTACAGAGTCCTGTGGAAGCCCAGCTCTAATTGTAAATAATGCCTTGACCTATCATTTCTTTCTGCAGTGGAAATTAGGCCTCATAAATCTACAGGACTGTGACAGGTAACACTAATATTTACCCCTGCCCTGACCTACTTTGAACTCCTAAAGCTGCACTCTGCTTTTGAATCCAGGAGAGGTGCTACGGATGATTAAACAGGCCACATATCCACTCTGTTAAGGATAAGCTAAAGGTTAAAATTTGGCTGGGCTCACTGGCTTGACTGGCAGATTCATCTGAATCATGTGAGCACAGCCTGCTCAGCTGTCCAGCCATCATCACTGTCTGAGGTGAAGAACAACAAAAAGCCAGTAAACCAGACTGAATACTGTACACACGGTATTATTCCTACATATAAAAATAAACTGAATAAGACATTGAGAGGAAAATGAGAGTTGCCATAAACCATTTTGTGAAGACATGAGCCAATCAGATGGGCATTTAGGGTTTCAGAACCAACTGGCTCGCCTCTTCCTCCCAGTCTCCAAGTACAAGCAGAAGTATCACAGATCTGTACAAATAAAACAGCCTCACCATCAACAAATAGGGAGCAACAGCACAACACAGAAATCACAGCATTGTAAGATGGTGACAGATGTACCCTTAGGCCCCCTCCTCGGTTCAGAGATGGTCTTTCCTTTTTCACGTAAATGGCCTCCTTGACTCCCCGTTCAAACCAGCGTTCCTCCCTGTCCAGGATGTGTACGTCCTCATCACTGAAAGAGTGGCCACTGGCCTGTAGGTGTGAATAGACTGCGGAGTCCTGGCCTGACGAGGTAGCTCTTCTGTGTTGTGCCATCCGCTTGGCCAAAGGTTGTTTGGTTTCCCCAATGTATAAGTCACGGCAATCCTCCTGGCACTTAACAGCGTACACTATATTA
>VUQS01032878.1:0-10020 GCA_015108495.1 Heterochromis multidens
ATGCCAAAGCATCTCAATCAGATTTAAGTCCAGACTTTGACTAGGCTCATCCAAAACCTTCATTTTGGTTTCATTTTGGGTTTTTTTTAGCCATTCAGAGGCAGACTTGCTGGTGTGTTTCAGATCATTGTCCTGTCTGCTTTGTCAGACAGGTTCTGTTTAAGTGATTTCTTGATTCAGCAGGTCTGGCAGTATATGCAAATATGCAAAAAACTAAGAAATTAGGAAGGGGGCAAATACTTTTTCACACCACTGTACATGGAAATACAGTATATAAGGTAAAAAGGATTGCAGCGAGTTTGAAAGTCAATATTTGGTATGACCACCTTTATTCTTCAACACCGCCTGAATTCTCTTAGGCAGCTTTCTTCTAATTTCTTTAAGTAGTCTTCAGGAATAGTTCTCCAGGCTTCTTGAATGCCATTTAAAGCTCTTCTTTAGATGTCAAGATGATCCCACACTGCTCTGGGGAGGCCAATCCATGACTGATAGTATTCCATTGTGTTTCTTTATATCCAGGTATGTTTTTACTGCACGGGCCACGTGTTTGGGATCATTGTCATGCTGAAAAATGAAGCTGTTGCCAATCAGACGTTTTCCAGATGGTACTGCATGGTGGATCAAAATCTGACAGCACTTTTCTGCATTCACAATTCCCCCAATTTTGACAACACCACTAGCTGAAATGCAGCCCCAAAGCATGACAGAGCCTCCATCGTGTTTTACAGATGGCTGTAGACACTCACTGCTGTACCTCTCTCCTGACCTCCTCCATACATACAGACAATGATTTGAACCAAAAAATTTAAATTTGGATTCATCACTCCAGAAGACCTGTTGCCACCAGTTTTGAGTCAGGTTCTTGTATAATGTGGCATACCTCAGCCTTTTCCCCCTGCTTCCCTTCCTTAAGAATGTCTTCCTGACAACCACCCTTCCACTCAGACCATTTCTGATGAGGCTTCAGTGAACAGTAGATGGATCAACTGCATCTCTCAGGCTGTGTGGCAGGTTTTTGCGGGAGTTTATCCTATTTCTTAAGGACATGACTTTCAGATACTGTTCATCTGCTGTAGACAGTTTTTTAAGCCTACCACTTCTTCTGTTGTCCTCCACTTATCCAGTTTAGTCAAATTTCTTTAAGGGCGGACTACACACAATGCCGAAATATGCCAAGTTTTTGGCTAATAATTCTTTTTTAATTTTATGCCTGTCAAACTGTGTTATTGTTGACATTTTTTGTAGATTCAGCTAAGGAAATGGGAACAAATGGTGTTTTTTTGAGTGAAAAAGCAGCCAATGTCCCAAGAAAAACTTTGAAAGTCCTTCAGAAAGCCTGGCGAACCATTTATCAAGACCACTTTAAAAATTACAAAAAAAAGCCTGGCTTCTTGGAAGCAAAATATAAAGAAATGAGGGGTGGCTCAAGTACTTTACACAGTACTGTATCAGTATCATCATTCAGAATTTAATCCTTACTAGATATACCAGAGGTTTCCCTCTTAAAATCACACCCACTGTCATGCTTATTTCTTTTGAAGCACCTCTGTCTACAAACTTCCTTACACGGAGGACATAGCTCAGGTGGGGAATGGCCCAAGCCATGTCCTAGTTCTTCAGGGTGCTGTGTTGTCATTCCTTTTTCTCTCCATCAGCCTCACTTCAGTCTCAATATTACCCCCAGAGCAGCTAACCTCCATCTTCCTGTCCTGTCTGGCACCCTGTAGCATATTAAGAGTTATGGACTGAAAGCTGTAAAAGTCAAATAAATGCTACATGGACTGGCCTGCAGAACTGTTCTTTTGCTGAAATATGTATTTAGATTGGAGCTTTGATTTTTCCAAAAATGAAAGATTGAGTAGAAAGACAGATGGTCTGACAGATTTTCTTTCCTGAAGGACAGTGCTATGTTGCTATACACCCCTTGGTCTACATTATTTTCTTTGGTTACACTAATTATCTAGAGCCCAAGTACTGAAAGCCACCATTAAAAATAAATAAACGAACAAACAAACAAACACAAATCTTTAAAATGATAAATGAAAATCACTTTTACAAACTGTATTTAGTATAAGCCTCTTGTGTTTCACAGTTCAATTTATTCTCTAATTCATCCCTGTTTCCACGAAGTTGGAAGATGGTTAAAAAAAGAAGAAAAGCAAAAAACAGAATGCAATATAATTGAAACCCTACATTTAATTACAGATGGTACAAAAACAACATAATATGTGCTGCAGAAAAAAGTATTACTTCTTGAAAATGTTTGTTGTGTTTTATTTAAAAAAAATATTCTTATTATGAATTTGATGCCTTCAAAATGTTTCAAAACTGTTAGAACAAAGTCATGTTTACCACTGTGTTGCATTACCTGTTCTGTTAATACTGTTACAGAGCTGAAGATAGCAATTGCTGTAGTTTTGACAGCAAAATGTTTTCTTTTTTGGCTTGAACTAAGCTAATGAGTCGTGAGATGTTCCAATAGTTTTTGGGGTTTTTTTCTAATAAACTGTCTCTAATCTCTCTCTCTCTCTCTTTCTTAAAGCATCTTAGACTCCAGTGCTCAGGATGTCACAAAGCTGCAGGGGCCCATGGCCAGAAATTGCTCCATCTCATGCTTCCTGTCTTTTCCTCTGGTTGTCTGCATATCCCCTCATCCAGGCGAAGACAGAACCATAAAGTCTGCTGTGGAATAATGTTCACTGGCTGAATGAGTCAAGAACTGTGATAATGAGACTTTTCTGTTGTGGAAACAATCCAGATCAATGCACTGAGGATTGCCAGTTTAATGCCATCTGGTAACATTGCATAAGAAAAATACTGGAATTCATTTTCTCATTTTCTCCTCAGTCCTCTTTAGCAAATCCAGTGTGCAGGTAAGGATGGGATTTGTCTGCAAAGCTCACACTTGTACTGCCCTCCCGACCATCTATTCACCTATCCAACATCCATCCATCCATCCATCCCAACCCCTTTTCTTCCCCTCCTCCCTCTCTGCCTCTTTCCCAAAGCAGCATATAATCCCCTGCACCTGCAACAGCTCCGCACACTGCTGACTGCCAAGAGTAGAGCGTGTGACCTTGCCTCGACGACCACAGAGTCTGGGAGAAAGAGAAGAAATGTCAAAAGAGAAAGAGAGGGTTGTAGATAGAGGAGGATGATGAAAGAGCAAGAAAATAGGGGAAGAGGGAGAGAAACAAAGAGAAAGAGAGAGAGAAGACTGCAGTTAGTGGAGCTATCAGACACATTGAAAACATATTGTGAACCTTGGTCTGGTCTGGGGTTTAGAGCCCACGGCTGGGAAATGAGCTGTCCGGCTATTTTTGTGTTGCCTTTTCTCCCCAGTGATGTCACACTACTTGTTTCCCAAGAACTGGTGCGGGATAAGGGGGGAGGCAAGAGAATATACTGGAGTGTTTCCTCTCCATTATGCTAAATCTTGACACATATCATTTAGGTGTCATCGCATAGTACAGCAAATCATCACATATTGACACATCCACTAACATTTTTTAATTATTACATTAGAATATACAGACTCTTTAGTAGAGTCATATAAATGCATGTTTTACACCAGGAGTTCAAAAATCAGTATACTGGCCATGCAGCTCTGCCAAGACACTCCTACCTAAACAATGTAAAAGCTGCTTCTTTGCATATTTAGTGGAATATCACAGCAGCAGCTTTATCCCGATTGAAAAGATGGTGAGAAGTGTGTAACTACTGAATCTATGTTCACAAATTTTTATTTCAAAGCAAACCGCTTACAAAGGTGTTACTAACACACTAATGTGTAGTGGGAGGGGTTTTAAATGTGCTAATTACCACTAAATGCTAATACAGCTGAAGGTGATACAAGTTCCCACCTCAGCTGTACTTAGCTGTTCTGCAGAATACTGGTATGCAAAATGCCAGGCCTGCGGTGCTTTTTCAAATTCTCCATTATGTATTTAGCAGTGAGTCAAACAAAATTCTGACACAGATACAAATTTTGGTGACCGTTAAGTTACGTATGGGAATAATTGAGAACCCTGCAAAAACAAACAAACAAACAAACATCTTAATTAACTCGTTAGGGCCATGACTAATTCACAACCAACAAAAGAAAAATCTCAAAAGTTTACAAATACTCTGGAAGCAAATACATCAACTGTAAAAAAGCTGAAGAGAAGACGGTATTCTAAACACAAAGCTGAGGGTTGAATGGCCTTCACAATACCCAACATAAACATTAAAAAAAAATGTAGATATCTCAGAAGAGCAGTGCATGAAAGAAAACACAAGTATCTCATAGATCTTGACAAATAGAAGAAGAAGGGATGAAAATCCCCCCCAAAAAAGGACTGAGTAATCACCAGCCACAAAAAGCCTCTATAAGTACTTGCCAAAGGGGATGTTACAAGGAAATGACCATGTAGGGTCTCTAAACATTTCAATTTTTTTTTTTTTATTTGTTAAAGGCAGAGATAAAAAAGTTATCCTTCTTAGGATACTAATAAAATGTTGCATCTTTAACTTTGTGCTCTTACTTAATTACCTACTTAACTACGCAGAGTGACAGATTTTGAACAGAGGTGAGAAAACTTAAAAACACTTAATTTATGCAATTAAATTCTCGACTTTCTGTGCTGAGAATTTTATTTATTCTTCCACAAGTCTAAAAGATTCTTAAATAATTTTAGTGTTACAATTTTACAGGCCAAGCTACACTGATTTAAACTAAAAAAAAAAAAAAAAGCTAACATCCCAGAATTTTATCAATAGAATTTGTTATGATATAGACAATCAGGAGAAATGTATTTTCCAAGTATTTACTGTGTATATAAACTCTCACAGTTAAGAGTGGCTACTGAGTGAAACCACCTGATGTTTTTGTTTTGAGATTAAAGTCAGGATGGGAAGGGAGGCCGTCTTTTTTTCTCCCCTCACCAGTTTTGGCAAAGGGGTGAGGAGGCCAACTCTCCAACGTTAGCCTGTGTATAAAATGCATGTGGACAGCTGGGCTGCCTCGGGTGCTGCAAGGTATGATTACTTCTCAGTAAGAGCAATTGAGCAACAGCATGGAGTGATTACTAATATTTTCATTGTCTATTCTCCGCTTCTCCGCAGGTTGAATCTGTTTCATGTTATCTCATTCTCCTCCTTTCCCGCACATGCGCAGGCATCACAAAGACCATGTGTGTGTGCAAACACAAACAAGTAAACATAAAGAAAAAGACAGAAGAAAGAAGGAATGTGTGAATGAGCTTAGGATATGTCATGTGTATTTCATTAGAGGGCAGATTAAAAAGGAGATTTTGTTTTCCACATCAAAGACCTCACGCTGGGGGATTCCTCTGTTTCTCCCCCATTCTGACTCGCCCCCTCCCTTACTACCCATTTCATGAATAAATAATAATGAGTAAACCTGGGAAAACAAACTTTTTGACCTGTGAACCCTTGTGTCAGGATCAGCCTTTGCACCTGGTTGCCTTCTCAGAGGAAAGAAGGTGGTGGGGCTGTGTATATCACACGTATGTTAGAATTTCTGTGCAAATTTATGCACCGGGAAACTGCTTTTTGTAAATATACAGTGCTGTGCAAAAGTCTCGAGCCACTCCTGATTTTTTTAAAAATATTTTGCTAGGAAAATGCCTGGGGAGGTCACTGTATTTTATGCTGTTACCGCATTAGCAGTGTGTTTGGGATCACTGCCATGCTGAAAAAAGAAGCTGTTGGTGGATCAAAATCTGACTGTACTTTTCTGTGTTTATATTTTCATCAATTTTGACAAGATCTCCAACACCACTAGCTGAAATGTAGCCCCAAAGCATGACAGAACCTCCACCATGTTTTATAAATGGCTGTAGATACTCACTGTTGTACCTCTCTTCTGACCTCCTCCATACATACTGTCAATGATTTGAACCAAAAATTTCCAATTTCGGATTAATCATTCCATAAGACCTGTTGCCACAGATATTCAGTTTCGGGAAACAAAAGATGGATCAACTGAAGGGCCATATGCATCTCTTTCTATCAGGTCTTTGCTGGATTTTTCCTATTTCTTAAGGACATGACTTTCAGATACTGTTCATCTGCTGTAGATAGTTTTATAGGTCTTCTCTTGTCCTCAACTTGTCCAGTTTCCTCAGATTTTTTAAGGACACACTGCACAGTATGCTAACATATGCCAAGTTTTCAGCTAATAGCTCTTTGGGAGTCACCTTCCTGGATCAAAAATACTATTTTATACCTGCCAAACTGTGTTATCTTTGGTATTTTTATATAGTGGTTCTTGGCCAAGTTGTCTGTAATGTGTAGACAACACTGGTTCATTCCATGAGTTAGGTGCCTTTTTTATGCTTCAATGGTTCATAGGTCAGCATTAAATGGTTCAACAAACATTCCTCTGAAAATGGTCAGGTACAGAGACTGGACTGAAAATGAGTGAAAAGCAGCCAATGTCCAAAGAAAAACTTTGAAAGGCCTTCAGAAAGCCTGGAGAACTATTGATCAAGACCACTTTTAAGAAATTAGAAGAAAGTCTGACTCCTTGGAAGCAAAATATGAAGAAATTAAGAAAAATGACTTTTGCACAGCACTATATCTCACTGGCTTATTTTGTGTTCCCATTATGCCTTTGACTCCAAATTCCCTTGATTTTTTGTGGCTCTAAATCGGTGTTCAATCATAACCTAAAAGTGTTACACCCTCCTGTTTTGCTAATGTTATTTTTGAGGTCAGAACAGATGGAGCAAACTGTGGGCTTTATTCTAAAGTTGCTGTTGGGAAAACAACTGAGTGAAAACCACAATATTGTGGAATTAATGTGTGAAAGAACTGTGGGAATTATTCACATGGATATTGAAGTCTGGTGTGGAGAGGTTTTAAATCTCAGTGCAATGACCGATTCCCTCATGATTTACTCCCAGACTACGTCTGTCTGGAATATGCTTCTCTGTGATATCCAGATATTTAGATGCTTAGCCATTTTATGACTAGACAACAGCACTGGGTCGGTTGGTTTTCTTCATTTTGTCTTCAACAGCTGTGCTGGCTCGATGTGAAATTAAAGAGAAAAAGGCCATAACACAGCACATTACTATGCCGTGAAGCAGATGGGAAACCATGCCACACACATGCACTCTCTCTCTCAAATTCCTTCACTTTGGCCTTTTTCAAACTAAATCACATTATTGTTGCTTGAGAACACCTCTGAACATCTTGGTGGCCACTGAAGGAAAAGCAGTAAAAACTTGCTTGTCTGTAAGCAGTTGTTTTTTCATACGTTTTCTCGGCTGGTGCCATTATAACTGAAAAACGGCTTGAGAGGAGAGGAGAAGAGAGGATAGGAGAGGTCCAGATTCCAGCAGTTCATTTCTCCGCCAACGGACGTATCCAGATGGCCTGGAGAGAGAAGGCCTTTGACTGAGGGACAAAGAGACACTTGTGAACGACAAAATCTAACTCTCGCAAACACACAGACACACATAAATACATACACACACACAGCTGTGCAGCGTATTGTTCGCCTTTGCTCAGCCGTTAGCTCCCAACATTGATGGAATGTTTGACTGGCCGCCTCTTGCGCCCTTGAGACATGATGTCACTCCAACAAAACGCCATCTTTTCAAAGAGAAATGGCTTTTTATGTGTTCGGGGCCACACAATGAAACGCGAGGGGAGAGCAGAGACATGGGGGAGAAAAAGACATTAAGAGAGGAAGCAAGAGAGAAGATAAAAAGCTAGAGGAAGAGCAACACAGCTATTCTCAGAGCTCATGATAAATCGAAAGGCTGGTTTGATGACAGTCGTGACAAGCCATTAAACCGGGGTGTAAAGTCCCATTTTGGCCTGCCACAATGATACAGGGGAATGCAGAGGGTGAGCCTGCTGTAAATGTGTCAGAGTGTAAGCACGGAATTATAACTGTACAATGGATTTATCCCTGAGATAATAATCACTGCAAATGATGCTACTCAGATAAAATAGATAAGCAATAAAGATGCAAAGGGAATAAAATAAGAGAGAGATGCATACCTTTAAATATTCCCAAAGTGGAAACTGCACCAGAGAGAATGGGATCTGGAAAAAAAGAAAGGAGGCAGAGTCTTAATCATCATCATTATGTCAGCATTACTTTTTCATTTTCTGGAGGTTCAGGTTTCATCTTTAACCTCTAATCTCTTACACTTGTCATTCCTGCCACCTTTCTCTATTTCCTCTAACTCGTCTGACTGCTCCCTTGTTCCTTCTCATTGCTGATGATTAATGAATGAGACGGGCTGTGGTCTGGCAGTCCTGACAGATGGATGGATGGATGGATAGATGGAGCAAAGTTGGAGAGAGGAATAGAGGAATCAAGGGATGGCTGGAGTGTGTGTGTTGCCACTGGAAATACTAAATCGGCTCAGGCAGGAAGTTACAGTGGAAAGAAATCGATGGCAGTGCCAAAGCGAGGTGCAAATGACATGCAGTCAGACCACACACACACATAGGAATGAGCATACTTTCTCTATTTGTGTACTGAGCTTACAAATAGAGAAAGCACACACACATATTCTGTCATCCTGCACTGGACAAATTTCAGAGCAAGACAGGAAAAAAAGAGAAGGAAAAAAACAAAAGAAGAAATAAATAGTGACACTGAGTTGTGTCATCAGTCTTTGATCACGCCAACAAGATTGTTCATCCATCTGAACCACCTCCTCCAACATGTTCCATCAGACCACGTTAGCACATTGGTAAAAACTGACTCAGCCAAGGCACAAAGACAATGCACAAAGTGTGTTTACGCCACCTAATGAGCTTAGTCCAAATGGACTGACCTCATATAAACACTCAATCTGAAGTAGATTAAATTAAAGGGTATCTGCTCTTTAAGAGCTGAATATAAGACTTTTAAAGATCTTCATAGTGGCCTGGAGTTTTATTAAAGGCTTTTGAGAAAAAAAACAAAGTAAAGCTGTCAAATTGAGTGCAAATTCAACTGAGTGTAGCAAATTGAGTTTCTGAAATTAGGTGATAAAAGACCTAATTCAAGTATGACAAATAAAAACACAAGATTGTATTACAAAACCTAAAGTACTGAGGTACTGACAGAAACATTTTACAAGCAGTGGAGTACAAATGTAACTAATCCTCATAATACTCTCCCCCACACAGGTACTGCAGCTACACCTGAAGTCATCTAGCCCCTTGTCTTTGAATGTAATGCTGTGTTAGTGTAGTTACTCCACATGTGCATATTTAACACACATAAATCACATAAACCTGAAAATAAGGCACGCAACATTTGATTGTTGCTTGATAAATGGGCCTGGTACGTGAAGGGACAGAAATCTTTACCCATCTGGTCTATCCGGGCAGACAGAAGCAAATTCTCTCACTCCTCTGAGATTATCTAAAATCTTTTTGGTTTTTTTTTTTGACATTTTGGAAGTCTGGTATCCAGCTCCCAGAAAGTGGAGTGTTATAAAAGTGCACCTGTGTTTTATTACCACCCCGATGAGTTCTGCTATTCCAGACCGGGAAAGAGAAGGACAGAGAGTGAAAGAGGGAGTGAGAGAGAACAGAGGGGGGTGTAGGGGTAATGAATACTGCTCCTCAGTGTAAGCAGAACATATTATTCTGTGAAAGTAAACTGAGAGTTAACCTAAGTAAACACATCCTGACAGATTTAATATTTATATTTTATACTGGAATTCTTGTGCACACAAGACATAGCATAATTACATAACACTAATTTAATCTTCAAATTCAAATTCAAATTCAAATTTTATTTGTCACATACACAATCATACACAGTATGACATGCAGTGAAATGCTTATTGCTGTGCAATGCCCGACCATTAAAGTACAAGAGTAAACTAAAATTAAAAATTAAGTATAAAATTAAAAATTAAAAATTAAAATTAAAAAGGTG
Source organism: Heterochromis multidens (assembly GCA_015108495.1). Classification (NCBI taxonomy): domain Eukaryota; kingdom Metazoa; phylum Chordata; class Actinopteri; order Cichliformes; family Cichlidae; genus Heterochromis; species Heterochromis multidens. The sequence goes on from VUQS01032878.1 coordinate 9,905, forward strand.
TGCAAATCAGCAGTGTGCAGATTGACAGTGAACAGTCAAAAACAGTTATTGAGGTATATTATTGAAGTACATTATTTTGTTATTAAGTGCATGTACAGTGATGTGATATGAGAGAG
>VUQS01032880.1:8308-21074 GCA_015108495.1 Heterochromis multidens
ATCCAACCCTAAACAGACTTTTAAAAGGAATAGACAAATAAAAACATTTTAAATAAATAAACACATATATATATACATATATATACATATATCTAAATATATCTAAATATATATATATATTTATTTATATATATATAAATATATATATATATATATATATATATATATTTATTTATATATATATATATATATATATATATATATATATATATATATTTATATATAAATATAAAAAAATATATATATATATATATATATATATATATATATATATATATATATATATATATATATATATATATATATATATTGTGTAGGACTTTGTCGCAAAGAAAGATTAAAAGGAAAGCAGAAAGCAAACTATTGTGAAATTTACATCACATTTTGGACACGGTGGCATTTGTTCTGTTTTCTGTTATCAGTGGGTGCAGGCTATCATCTGGACAGGAAGTTTACATTGTCAGTTTAGCTCAGTTCAAAATATTAGAGAAAAAATGTACAGCAATAGCCAGCACAGTGCCGCTGTAGTTAGGTAAACGGGTGAAATAAGTAGCTGCTGGATTACTTAATTGCACGAAGCTTGGACACCTTATAGCTGGCTTTTCAGTGTACCGTACTGGATGTGCGTGAGAGGCTCCTCTGACTGGTGTTCTTGTTAACGTAAGTGGAGGAGCCCCTCTTGTGTTTGCACTGTTGATCGCAGCTGCATGAGCACTCTGTCAGGTACTGTCGACAGCAGCAGAAGAAACACTGCATCAGGTCATGGAATAGGTGACCCGCAAAGAACATGTAGATCCAGGGGTTACAGCAGCTATTGAGACTGGCTAGCAACATGGCAATGATGAAGGCCATGTCTAAGAAGAGAGAGAGAAACAAGAACATGTAAGAGGTTACTTTCAAAGAGTTTTTTTTTTTCTACATTCTTCTTTTTGTCTGTTAATCCCCAGAAAAGCCACAAACGACATTGAACTGACTCTACTAACAAGTATCAGCTGTGTAGCTCAGCAGATCTTGTTCAAATGATATTAAAAACACATGAGTGATACACAGCGTTAAACTGGATAACATGTTTGTCATAAATATGACCATTGGCACAATAATTTACATGCACATTGCTTTTCAGTCCTACAGATATATTTACCAAATAACACATTTGAGAACACATTTGAAGTCCCCAACAAATACAGTGTGCATTGTATTTTTGAAACTTTCTTTTAGTACTTCAGTAGTAAAATGGACTGTTTTTAAAAATTTCCATCATCTGTAGAAACCACTGGATGTGAGAATTAGAACTACAAACAATGTGGAGAAGTGTTAAGAGCCAAACTAACACATATCTAGTTGTCAGCTTTTCATTGGATTTGCCAATGACCAGACCCTGCCACCGTGAATAGAATAAACAGTTTAGAAAGAACAAGTGGGTTTATCTTTATAAAGACTAAATTAGCAAGTCTTTCTCCATCCCAGTAAGTTGTTCAAGCTGCTCAAGGCTCTAGGAATGGCAGTGTCAGTTTATTGGTTGAGCCAACACTTTTGCTTTATGTTTTTAAATATCTGAACAACTATTACATAGCCTAACAACTTAAATCCCCTGCTTTTTCATCAGTCCCCATCATCAGGTCTAATATTTTAGGATAGCATGTCTAATAGTGTGGTTGGAAATCTATTAAGTCATTAAAAGCACTAGGTTGGGGTCATAAAACCCAGTAAAACCACTGGGGCAGTCTTTAATGCTTAATTTCATGTATGTATTGTAAATCCATCAATCTGATGTACTTACTGTATGCCCACATTATTCATAAAGAATTACAGATAAGCTGACAAGCTAATGCAATTCAGACTACCCCCAAAAAACATTTAGAGTCATAAAAATGAAACATGATAGGCTGCTGGATGCCTCACAAATAAAACTTTACGTTGCTTGACACAAATATGACAAACAGCTTCGATTAAAAGAACCTGTTCTTGGTGGAAAAAATACACCTTCTTTTCTCATTCACTCACTTGATTACATTCCAATTATTAGAGCCCTGGAGCACATTGAATAAGCACATAATCTGAAAAGTGGAAAGTGGACAACTTCCAAGTCCCCCCTCTTTATCCTTAATAGGGTGAGAGAGATTTAGAGCTTGCTGGCGTCTCTCCTCAAGTACTGACCTATTCTCTTCCTTGTGCTCTGACTCCCCACAGTACTTTGCTTTATTATGAGAGGTGTGCCAACCAAATGGCCCATCAAAATTCTGAAAAGTGTTTAACAGCCTGCCCAGAGCTGTAAAATCATTTGGTACAAGAAGTCTTAGCCATTGGGAACACAGAGAAAAAACTGAAAATGGCAGCATTCAAACTTTTCTTTTTTATGCTGGTACAATATGTTAATCACTTTATTACATTGCCAGAAATGAGAGAAAACATGTATCTTAACTCCTTTTCTGTATCATGATTTACTGCTCTTTTGAGGAGAAATAGAAGGAAGGAGACGTCAACTTCAAAAGCAGAACTGTGATGATACTGCTGTCACTTTCTGGAAGAACAGGCTTTATATCAAAGATAAGTTTGAGGATAAAAAGTTAAGCAAACATTCCAAGAGTGCAAGAAGTCACATTCTCCTTCACTATCAGTGAATCCTTTGGAAGTTTTACAGTGTGATGATATGACTGAAGTACAGGCCATGGAAAACAGTTCATGGGTTTCATGCTGGATCGAATGCTCTGATAAACATGACCCTCACCTACATGGAGTCTTAACCCATGTAGCATTACATCAAAGTGACTGCACTGAGTCAGAAAACATGGACAGAGAGTCAGTGAAATCTAAGTTATCTTTACTTTTTCATATAGATCTGGACAGAGGCTTTCCTTGGAAAAGTATTCTTTGAAATCTAAAAGAGTTTGATATGAACAGAAACCACAATGGCTGATTTAAATTCAATCTGTTGTCTACCTTTCATAAAACTGCTCCAGTCCCAAAAATTATACTGAGGTATTAAACCGCATTGTATTTTTGTTATACCCTGTAAATAGCACCAGAGGCAGACCATTCAACAGTTACTCACTCTTATGATTTGCTTATGCAAGCATGACTATATGTAGAAGTATTTTTATGTAACCCTCAACTGATTAATAAAATCTGTGAGCTCCTTAAGCTATTCTCTTTTACTTGATAATAGTAAAAAAGAATAGCTTAAAATAAAAAAATATAATTACAATCTAAATGGGGTTTGTGCTTTTTAAAATTTACCAGAGTGGGAACAATAGAGAAACAGTTCTACAAAAACAGTCTGCTGGTAAGATAATAATGTGTGCAGCACCCCAACAGGCTTCCCCATTGCTTGCATGAGAGCCAGAGCAAGACTTTACTCTGTGGTAACTTTGGCCACCCTTTGCCACTCCTTAGCTAGGCTCTTTTCGCAGATGAAAGACTCTGATTGACTGAAACTGATTGCATTGTTCTTTCCCCCCATTCTTTATTACTATTTGGATTTACAAATTATTTAATGTATTTATTGAGAAACAGATCTTACTTCTTAAGCTGAGTAAACCAAAAAGATGAAGACAGCACTATTTTTTGAAAAGTTGATATCATATACGAATGTGAGACAAATATACATTTTCTTTATTTCTAAAATATTTGAGGTCTTCTTCTTTTCTTTTTTTGTGTCCACAGATAATGCTTATATTGCAATAGTGTTTGAAATCACACATCAATTCAAACAATATGGAGTTCCTAACACAACATATTCTTGAGTTGTTATTGTTGTTGTTGATGATGTTTTATAGATATATATAACATACACTTGTGGCCTTGATGTTTTTGTAAGTGAGAGCAAATTTATATAGAAGAGAACTAAAACAGGAAAATTATTATTTTGGGGATAAGTCTGGCTTCCAAAAGACTGATTGAAATCTCTGAAGGGTCTGAATGCACATTTGTGGATGTTTTCAAGATAATACAGCTTGAATCTCTACTTTAATGGCAAACTGACAAGATTTGAGGGGTATATCTGAACAAACTGTACAGTCTAATATTCATATAAATGAATATTAGACAAAATAGCACTGGGAATTGAGACAGAAACTCTTTGATGTTCTGGTACATTTACTCCCCTAGAGGCTCCGAGGTCTTCAAACTGATAACCACTGTAAATGTTACTCCCATTCATTTCTTTTCACTCTGGGGAAGTCTGATTTTAAACACCATTGTGTTGCCTTGAAAGAACAGTGGATTGCTTATGCATTCCTAAAGATATGTTGTGAGGTGAAAGAATGATTTTTTTTGTATGAGACACTTGTGGAATAACAGATTTTTTTTCCCCACTAAGTGTTTATGGCGAGAAAAAAAATCAACACCATAAATCTTGGACAAAGACAACGCCTAGAGCGTTGTGTCAATTTGTGTCACTAAGCACTTTGCCCACAATAGTAGGAAGAAAGCGTAGTCATAAACCAGTAAATATTGCCATTAATCAAAATGTGTAAACAGTGCGTTGCTGCCTTAAGAATAATTTTTAAACAGTAGTGGTAACAAGAAAAGAAGACCGTTGGGTGTGCTTTTACCTTCTCTTGGTGCAGCAGGATCCCATGCAGACCACATCTGGACAAAGAAAAAGGGAGTCCAGCACACAATGTAAGCAAGCACCACTACAAATGTCATTTTTACTGTGCGGATCTTGGCCTTTGAAATGAGTCTCACGCTGCTCACACGAGAAAGGGGTTGAGCGCCTTTGGAGGGCCTTGGAGTGAGAGCCAGAAAGTGCCCCCTTCTGGTTTTTAAATTGAAATTCTGCCATATTTTAAAACATATTAAACCATAGCAGATGCTTAAGATCGCCACTGGAAAAATGTAAATGCTCAGACTCATCCAAGTAATGTATGCTTTAGCACCCCAAGGCTGTACGAAGTCCCCCCAGCAGTCATACACACCATTACCGACCTCCCTAAGAGAAAATATGTAAGCTTGAGGAGTGCTGAATATCAGGCTGAGCATCCAAGAGGCGATCACACAGAAACGATCTTTTTTTCTGTGCACGGAGCGAAGTGGCTGGCAGACTGCCAAGCACCTGTCTATCGACATTAGAACAAGCATGTATGTAGACGCAAACATACCCACGACCTGGAGGTATTTCACCAACCTGCAGAGCAAATCGGGTCCATAGAAGCGAAAAGTGATATCCCAAATGAGCTGAGGTAAGACCTGAAAGACTGCAACTACAAGGTCCGCGATGCTCAGGTGTTTCATGAAGTAATACATCCGAGACTGACTGTGCTTGGTGGTGTGAATAGCCCACAGGACGCACAGATTGCCTGTCAGCGCGAGAAGTAGCACAAGGACCAGAACTGTAACTTCCACTTTAGCCACTTCTTCATTTCGTTTCAGAGGGTTTAATGTGGTGTTTCCTGCGTGGCTTTCATTTTCACGACTTGAACTGCTCCATGTAACATTGTGAGACCAACTGTACTGCTCGCGTAAAAGGTCCTCCATCGTGCGTAAAAGCGCCACTTAGGCGCAGCCAGTAGTCACATCACAAACCCACGTTCAGCACCTCTTTCAGCTGTGTTAGCTTAGTTTCCCTGCGCAATTTTTCTGCTAGCTCACACCGTTATTTTATTTTTATTTTTTTTCTGGTTAAATTGCGATATAATCCAAAACTCAGCACTGCTGTCTGCAGAGAGAAGGGAAAAAAACACTATTATTTAAAACTCTGGATTATTGCACATTAATCTTTAAATTAACCTAGTAAACAGTATTACTAACCAGACAACAATATCAAGTGATTTTTTTTTCAAAAGGCGCTCACCTGCAAAATTATCCTTTGCACAGTTCTCTTAGAGATTTTGGAGCACTACTGTCCTCATCACTCGCTGCCTCCAGTTTAATGTCTGATCTACCGAAGCTCTGCTTGCTACCAATGTCAGTAACCCCCTCCCCTCGTTTTATTTTCCTTCGAAGGAAACTGTCTACTTTGGTATGAACATTATAATTCTTTCTGTCTCCCTCTTCCTCCCCCGTTCATTCATGAAGTCCAAGCTTTGACTACGTGAAGTACTTTAAGCCAAATCATCTCAATAGCTTTAAAGCAGTGTCATTTCTGTTTCACAGTTCAGAGTCAATGCTTTTAGCATCTACATTATTTAAAGTGATCGCTTGTTTGAGTCCAAAAATTCCAATCTGGACCATAAAGGTCAATCGTTTTCCCAAAGCTACCATATATGGATAAGGATGCTATCTGGATGAATGTTATTATATATGGGATTGTGAAACAGTGTTGTAATCTGGCACTTTATGCAAAAGGTCTGTGAGGTAAAGGTAAAAAGCTTAATAACAATGTGCAAGGGAAGTGACTCACTAAATCCAATTGCACATAAAGAATGTGGGTTGATGTCATTAATACCATCACAAATGCCCTTTGCTCTGATGCAACAGTCAAAATGAATGTAGTCATTTTGTTTAAATGTCACATATCCCACTTTTAATTCAGACTTCATGAAACCACTCTCATTCAGTTTGAAACAGTAATTTAATATTTTATCATTTCTTTTGCAGAATAACCTAACCACAATTCTATTCTGAACAAAAAAAAGAAAAAAAACCCTTTGTGTATTTGTGAGTGACATACTTTACTTATAAAAACAAAAAACCATCGTGTCTATGCATGAAGTCAATCTTTAATTAGAATCTTTACATGCTTTCTTGAACCCAGTGTTTCTTATTTGCTCAGCCACAAACAGGTCCCTTTTGCTTTGGCTTGATAAGAATGATTTATTGTTCTCAATGAACACGAACATGTGAACATCACATGTACAGTGTGAAAAACATTTCTTCCTTTCGGTTTATTTTAGAAAAGGTGCAGATGAACACTTGCAGGTGTTCTATTGTTAGTTATCACTCAGCTGAATTGCCCTGTCTGCTAAATATAATCTAACCAGACATGTTGACAGATCCCTCTCTCTTTCTCTTTTTCCCTCTGAAGTGTCAGTACATGTAACATACATGTTTTTGTTTTTGAATCAGCCAAGAGTTGACCTAAGGCAATGGTGCATAGCAATGAAAAGCAGCTTTATAATAACATCCTGTACAGATAAAAGAAAGTAGGTGTTCAGTGCCTGTAAATTGATGCCTGGGAATAAGGCACTCACACAGAGTTCATGAAACATGGAAAAGAACATAAATAACGGTTTCAAATCCCCTAACAAATTTATGTGACTGGTTATATTAAGTACTTGTATAATGACTTCATAGCTCTAAAGAGGCACTTCGTTTATTTATGTCTCAGGGCACCTCTGAGTGTATTGACCAAAAAGCTGTACAAGTTTAATTATTTATCCAAAAGAATCTCAAGAAATCATTACGACTAATTGCTTAATCAACAACGCAGTAATTAATACATCATACTATAGAATACTGTTCTCAACCTCTTTTTTATGTTGAATTGAACCCACTCACTGCATCAAACATTAGCACTTGGGCACCTCCCCAAGTACTGGCACCCTCCATTGTGGTGTGCGTGTAAAAAAAAAAAAATGCAATAGCTAATTTATAAGAGGTTTGAACAATAATCTATGACTATAAACTGGGCATAAACACATTATAAGAACTTTTAACAAACCATAACACAAGCACCCACAACATGTTGCCTTGAAAATATAAAGATATTTTATGTAGGATATTAAGAACTCAGGAATGCCTGGGAAATCTCTCACTAATAATGTCTTTGCTTTGGCTCCTGGCTCCTCTCACAGTAGGGTTTAGTGTTTATTAAAACCACTGTCTAGTCAACAGTTATTTATTTAGAACATTATTTGTTATTTAGGAGGAAAGTTAGAGATTTTTACATGTGGCATAATACAGACATAATGAGTTAATACTAATAATGAAAACAGAAGTTATTTTGGGCAATCAATATTTTCCTGTGTAATTACATATTCAATTATTCTAACTGGACTAAGAATGGTAGTTTTCCCATAAATGCTATGTCATAAATGCAAAGGAGTTTCACTTCTGGCAATCTTAACTACTAAAGAAAACTTTCCACCTCATACAGTAACTTTTAAAATGTTTATGTGGGGACATAAAAGCTACATTAACTGGATTCTTTTATCTCTGAACTAGTGACCTCTACTGGTTGAGTAAGGGTTTGTTAAATGGCTCTCAGGGATTCTTAGTTTCTAATGTCTTGTTATCAGATAAAATATAGCATCTGTGACATGAGAGCAAACAAATGGTTAATTATACTATCCTTAGGTCAACATCAGGTTCCTATCCTTAGGCTGCCAGCAACAGGGATGAACATACAGCAGTTAATAAGACAGAACATAGAGCAGATCAAATTTTCCATGGAGTGCAAACTTAGACCCCAAACCAAACCATATTTATGTCAGACCCAGGAGTCTCATTTATGGTGACAGAAAGCCGTAATTTACTTATAATAAAATATGCCAGAACGACTCACAGAAGTAACCTTGTGTGCTATTAGAGCAACTGACTTTATCACAAAAATGGTCTGCCAGTCAATACTGAGTCAGCTTTTGCTTTTTTTCCCCCAAAATATGGCCAAGAGATTAGTGCTAATAAACTCAGCTTTGAACAGAAGTTTAAATGATTTTGAACAGAACAGAACAATGACCCCAGGTCAGAAAAGTTTATACCGTTCCCACGATGAGGACATCTGGACCCTAATCATTTGAGATTTTGAAGATATTTCCTTGAGCAAATGTATACTTTATTTCATTAATTACAGTCTGATGGTCAAGTTTAACACTATCTGCCTATCCAGTTTGCAAAAAATAATACTCAAGGACACATACCAGCAGATAAAACTCAAAACTGAACACACCAAACCCAGCTCTTTCTCATAACCCTGGTGAGAAAGCAGAACTTTACAGAACTCAGAAATCAACAAAATTCAGAAATATTTTGAAATTTTAAGTCAGTGGTGGATGCTGTTTTTGAGTCAAATGGCAAAATATCTAAACCATGTATACTCTGTGCCAGTGCTGCAATACAAAAATTGTTTGCATATACAGTAACGTAAATAATATGATGAACAGACCAAATCATAATTATTTGGAAAGTTACACATTTTCTTTGGGTTCTTTGGGGCTTTATACTTTACTACCAAGTCGTATCTTTAAGTAGGTTTACAGCAATACTGAAAAAAACTGTGTGAGACATACACTTACCGGCCACTTCATTAGTTTCACCTTTCTGGTATTAAATTGGATCCCTTTTGCCTTCAGAACTGCCTTAATTCTTCATGGCATAGATTCAACAAGGTTCTGGAAAAATTACTCAGAGATTTTGATCCACACTGACATGATAGCATCACACAGCTGCTGCAAATTGTTAGCTGTACATCCATAATGCAAATTTGCCATTCCGCCACATCCCAAAGGTGCTGTATTGGATTGATATCTGGTGACTGTGGATGCCATTTGAGTACAGTGATGTTCAAGAAACAAGTCTGAGATGATTTGAGCTTTTTGATATGGCGTGTTATTCTGCTGGAAGCAGCCATCAGAAGATGGGTACACTGTGGCATGAAAAGATGGACATGGTCAGCAACAATTCTCAGGTAGGCTGTGGGGTTTAAACAATGTTCAATTGGTAATAAGGGGCCCAAAGTGTGCCAAGGAAATATCACCAACAACATTACACCACCACAAGCCTGAACTGTTGATACAAGGCAGGATGGATCCATGCTTTCATGCTGTTTATCTCAAATTATGACCCTACCATGTGAATGTTGCACCAGAAATCGAGACTCCTTAGACCAGGCAACGTTTTTCCAGTCTTCTGTTACGGAGCCGTGTTAACTGTAGCCTCAGTTTCCTGTTCTTTGCTGACAGGAGTTGCATCTGGTGTGGTCTTCTGCTGCTGTAGCCCATCTGCTTCAAGTTTCAATGTGTTGTGCATTCAGAGATGCTCTTCTGCATACCTTGGGTTGTAGCAAGTGGTTATTTTAGTTACTGTTGCCTTTTTATCACCTCAAGGCAGTCTGGCCATTCTCCACTGACTTCGGGCATCAACAAGGCAGTTTCATCCAGAGAACTGCCGCTCACTGGATATTTTCTCTTTTTTGGACCATTCTCTGTAAACCCTAGAGATGGTTGTGTGAGAAAATCCCAGAAGATCAGCAGTTTCTGAAATACTCAGACCAGCCTATCAGGCACCAACAACCATGCCATATTTAAAGTCACTTAATCACTTTTCTTCCCCATTCTGATGCTCAGTTTGAACTTCAGCAGGTGATCTTGACTATGTCTACGTGCCCTAATACATTAAGTTACCGCCATGTAATTAACTGATTAGATACTTACGTGAACAAGCAGTTGAACAGGTGTACCCAATGAAGTGTCCAGGATGTGTTTTTTTTTTTTAAATAAAAAGTGCCCAAAGTTTACAGGTTAAAAAGTACCTAGACAGAAACACAAAGTCAAACTTAATTGACACATTAAATGTTCTCTCTAAAATCCTGTGCATTCAGTGAACACCTGTAGCCTTCAACTCACAGACATCAGCCTACACTCTATATATTCCCTGTTAATGGTCTCTGAGGCTTTCACTGCAGCCACCTTTGGCTCATGTTTATTTTGCAGTCTCCTTGCCATTTGTCTGGCTGTCAGCAAGTAAAATGCAGCTCACTTGAATTGGGACCAGGAGATTCACTTAACTAACCAAGGATATATGTACCTCTTCTTCTTTGGTCGCTTTGGTTGTATATTTAGGATTGTTAACTTCCTGATGCTTTTGACTTAATAGAGCTAAACAAAATGCCGCTGCTTTCATCCAGTTACTTCATTCAGCAATGAAATACTTAAAATTGCCAGTGTGCCATAATGGAACCACAGCCATGTTAGATGCTTATGGCTTATGAGTGGGTCATTTTTTCTCCACACTCTCCTTTCTCCATCATTTTCTTTGAAGCAGAATTTTCTTTCATTAGTCAATAGATTGAGAACTGCAGGTTCTTTTGTGTGTATTTGTCAACAGTAACCTTGCCTTTCACAGTAGGTCATGAAGTCTCCTTTTGATTGTTGACAAGGAAACATGGATGCCCACATCCTGGAGAGACTGTTGAGTTGACATGCTTATCTAGCACTCAGCTGATAATTTTTGGCATATCAGATACTGTTGATTTCTAATTTTTGCCTTGTTTTAGAATCATTATTATCTTTTTTACTTGCATTGTCATCTCCATACCACTAATGTTGATAAGCCATTTCACTTCAATCTAAATGTCAACCTTTAACACTCAATTAAGTGTCACTATGTCAATTTAGATACTACTGTTGGGACACTTCCATGTAGCTGTTTACAGTATGCACACTATGCACCTGGGTAGTGTGTAAATTCTGACTGGGTAGTATTTTTTTCATATTGGAAAGTTGTACACTTGCTCAAGTTGTGCAAGTTGGGGTGGCTGTAACTTAGGTGGTAGAGTAGCTCAGCTACCAATCTGAAGGTTGGTTGATTGATTCCCAGTTCCTTCAGTCTGCATCTCAAAGCATCCTTGGGGAAGATACTGCACCCTGGGTTGCCCCTGATGCATCCATCATTAAAAACATAAAGGCCTGGATGACCTCTAATGTCATACTTGTAAATTCAGATAAAACCGAGGATATTGTACCTGGCCCTAAAAATGTTAGAAACATGGTGTCTAACCAGATACTTACTCTGGATGGAATTGCCTTGGACACCAGTAACATCCACCCTCTCTACTTTTAAGATTAGGCTTAAAACTTTTTTGACCATTGTGAATGCAGGTACTTGTGCCCTGCACTTATGAAAACAAAATAGCTTGGAAGTACATGATTTGAGACACTGCATATGTTTTAAGGGCTTCATCTCCCACTCAGTTCTTTCTGACAGTACTGTGCAAAAGTCTTGAATTACCCCTCATTTCTTTATATTTTGCTTTCTGGAGCCAGAGTTTCTTGTAATTTTTAAAGCAGTCTTGAGCAATAGTTCTCCAGGCTTTCTGAAAGTCTTTCAAAGTTTTTCTTTGGACATTGGCTGCTTTTTGACTCATTTTCAGTCCAGTCCTTGTACCTGACCATTTTCAGTGGAATGTTTTTTCTTTGTTTTTTAGCCACTTAACACTGACCTATCAATCATTCAATCATAAAAAGGCACCCAACTCAGGGGATGAACAAGTGCGGTGTCTACACATAACAGAATATCTTGATGCATGCTCAATAATCCAGGTAAAAGAATCCCAAAAAGTTGAATCTGTTCATCTGGACGTGGCGTTTTTTAGTGGGAGAAACGTTTCGTTTACCAACTGGTAACTTCTTCAGTCTCAGCTGAGCATGCATCAAGAGATTTTAACTCACTTTGGCAAGGACTGCCTAAAGCTAGTACGTGAGTATGAGCAAACAGCACGTAAGATGGCAAACTACAGGAACCATCTGAGATTCAGTGGTGTGAAAAAGTAGGATTACTCCTAAAAGTCTGCAGATGAGATCCTCTGTTAAGGGCTTTCGAGCTACAAAAATCCTCCAGAAGGCACAGAGCCAGCTGCTAAACGAACGGGTGAGACAAACAAATTTTACCATCGACGTGCTCAAAGCAAAAGAAGAACAGATCCAACAAAGACTTACAATGCTTCTAGAGGAGAAAACTCTTCAAAAGGTGATTGAATTCACTGAGAGAGCTCGTCTAGCACAGCATGAAAAATCTAAGACCAGGCAGCAAAGGAAGTTTGAGTTACTTGTTGTGCGTCAAAAACACCGGCATACTACGGAGAGCGTCCCTAATGGCCAGCAGAGAG
>VUQS01032881.1:0-11288 GCA_015108495.1 Heterochromis multidens
ACCCTACAATAATAGAAAGTTTTAAGCCTAATCTTAAAAGTAGAGAGGGTGTCTGTCTCCCGAATCCAAACTGGGAGCTGGTTCCACAGAAGAGGGGCCTGAAAGCTGAAGGCTCTACCTCCCATTCTACTTTTAAATATCCTAGGAACCACAAGTAAGCCAGCAGTCTGAGAGTGAAGTGCTCTATTGGGGTGATATGGTACTATGAGGTCTTTAAGATAAGATGGGGCCTGATTATTCAAGACCTTGTATGTAAGGAGAAGGATTTTAAATTCAATACTGGATTTAACAGGGAGCCAATGAAGAGAAGCCAATATGGGAGAAATATGCTCTCTCTTTCTAGTCCCTGTCAGTACTCTCGCTGCAGCATTTTGGATCTTAAAGAGCATCTTAAAGAGAGTTAAAGAGCTTGTTTCTTACCTGGCTGAGTTTTTTGAGGAGTGAAAACTTCCAGTGGCCTTCCATATATAGACGTGTAAAAATTCATTCAGTGTGTTGTATTAAAAATTCAAAATGATGTGGTCATTGTTAATTGACTTTGGAGCAATGTGTATTACAAACTAGTTAGGCAGCTTAAGACACCACCTGAGTGCACCATGTTTGCTCATCTGTGATGCTACTCTGCTAAATGTGCTGCAGAGTATTATGAACATGTTTTGGTGCAGATTGGACAGGACGTGTGCCAATAACAATATGTTTGTGATAGGCCAATATGAATTCTACTTGTTTCTTACATGAGCGTGACTTATAAATATTTTTGCATGACTTCATACTAAAAAGCTTTTGCTTAACAATGTAATATCACATGTTTAAGACTCTTGTGACTTCCAGCTCAGCGATATCGCAATTTTACCAAGTCACGGCACTGTCAGCATTTATTTCTTCATACTTCCTCTGTTTTTGAAGTTGTCAAATCTCACAAAGAAATATCACATTCTCTCTTGATCAAATTTTCGTATTTAATCAGATTTAACTTCAGTCCAAAATACACTACAGTTTGACCAGAATTCTTGATCTCTGTATTTGTAAGTTTATGGGTGTATGTTTTTCTGGGCTGCTAGCTGTAAGCTCAGAGGCCCTGTCACCCAGCAGTGTGTGTTTGTGCTGGAGATGGGCTGTGCAGTTCATTCTGTGTATATGGTGTTGAAAACACCTAGAACCTTCTCTTTGTTGAGTCTGTAAAGAAAAGCTGAGGTGTGTCTGTGTGTGGTTGTGTTTGAGACTGGGATGTTGTTGAAAACTACACAGCTACTTTAACTTAAACATATTAATGAGAACCTCTTAACTCAGATAGAAACTGGGCAGGTTTCTCCTTTCTCAAAGTACTGTAGTATCAAATGAGTATCTGCTGCTGCTGCCGGGTGCTGTTTACAGATATCATACCCAAAGTTGTAATGAAATGTTTTTAAAACGGTGTAGGAAAGTTTCCTTGTGTTAGTATTGGTTGGGTCTTCGTGTGTTTACTCCTGAAACATGATGACGAGATGTAATGTGTGTGTTTTGTTCCTCATGTTTGGTCTCAGAGCTGCAGAGCAATATTGTGGAAGTGCGCTGACAGGACGTATCTCATATCTTCCGTGAGCATGAAGACCAACATCCCGTACAACCAGGTAAAGTTCCTTTAATGTTTGGACTTTATCAGTTTATAAACAGAAAATGTATCCATCCCAGTTTCTAATAATTTTCTGATGTGATGGGGTTTGAATATTTGTTTGAATTATTACTTAATTATTTGTTATGTGTATTGTAAAAAAAATAATAATAATAATATTTTGGAAATCAAATTTTGCCTCTTTGTGGGGCAAAATGATTTGTGATTTTGGAATCACTAATCATTTTGTGCACAAAAGATAAAGTAATCAATTGCAAAGCTCTAGAGAGTTTTACTGTGTATAGAAGAAGCTCTGTTTTGTTGTGAAAAAAATCCCAAGCATGTTGATGGGGTTGGCTCAGGTCATTGTTTTTCCTGTAATGTCGTAGACATGTCCAATACTGGAAGTCAGGGAGAGTAATAAATAATCTATGGAAGTGAAGGAATAAAAAATTCCACACATGTATTCAGTAAATGCTTTTACTAGATTCATATTCACTGTAATTCTTCTGGGCTTTACTTTAAATTAAATTACTTTGCTTTTTTTTTTTGACAGCATTTATGACGAATATTCATAAATATTGGTGGCTGAGTGCCAGTTTAGGAAGCTGGCAGACTTCTAACACTTTCTGTTTGTGTCTGTAAAGCATCTGTTCAGAGAATGGTGGTTTTTCTACGGGTTTACTGAGTACTAGCAGTTAGCGAGGTGACATTTTTGACAGCCTAGATATCTGGTATAATAGAGGTTTATGGTTCAGTTTGGAATGAAAGTCCTCACAGTGTTCTTGTATGGTGGTTGTGTTCATGTGTTAGCTGGAGGATGTGGACTGCCAGACACAAGAATACAACAGGAAAACACAGGTGGTAAGTTAGAGCATTAACACACAAATACATCTGAATTTTTACTCACCAATATAAATGTTAATAAACAGCAATGATTTTCAACACATGTCACAAAATGGCAAACAGTTTATGTCAAATGAAAACACTGAACAAGAGCTACAGATTTTAAGCACCGCTCCTCCTCCCTCCACTCAGTATTACAGGTGCTTGATAGCTTTGGCCACTGTGGCTAGTGTGCTGCTGGTCATCATGGCGCTCTGTAACCTCCTGATACCGAGAGCCTCCTCCTCTTCCTATCCTGTTCCAGGCATCAGCCTCCGTCTACCTAAAGTGGAGTCCTGCTCAGATCCCTGCAAGTAAGCATAATCCAGAGACCAGCACCTGCCTCCAGCTTAAACTGCATATACAGAAGAGTTTAACATCCGGGGGAAAAAAAGCTTTTTAAAACCATATTTTATAATAAAGTCAGCAAACCTTCAGGTGTTTATCAAATTTGACTGGTGATTCTGTACATCCAGTATCATACCAGTAATAAAAATGTACTTTTAACTACTGATTCTGGACTTTGTTTTTCTTTGGAAGTCTATACAAGAAACAGCATCTTATTCACTAACCACACTCTTCCCGGTCTCTTCTATAACTTAGCTGTGTTTTAGAGTGTGTTAAACTGCCTGCTAGACATGCATTCATTTAATTGTGTTGCATTGTGATGTAGATAAGTAGCAGAAGGAAAGGGTGGACTGCCAGCAGGGTATGTCAGGCACTTTTCTGTGGTAGAAAGCAACTAGCTTTGGTATGGACTTTGGGGTTTGAAAGGTCGCATACCCTTTTACATGCACCAAAAAGCAATATAAAAAACTAATGAAAGGGTCAACCCAAGAAGCATAATATGGCGTCTTTAAACAGACTGTAAGAGTGTACTTTTTCTGAAATGTGCTGTTCTGAAACATCTGTAGATGTTCTAAACTCCTGTTATTCTGAACATGTTGGCCTGTGGTGTTAAGTTGAACTTTCTTCAGCTTGGATGTTGATGAAAAAATCTCTGGCCTCTTCAACTCTTCTCTGCTGTCAGGATCGTGTTGGTGGAGAGCATACCTGAAGGCCTGGAGTTTAACTCCAGCACCACTCATCCATCCATCTTCCAGTCATGGATCAATCTGATGAGCGAGGCTCGCAGCAGTCTTGACATCGCCTCTTTCTATTGGACGCTCACCAACAAAGACACCAGCACTCATGAGCCGACAGCCTATCCAGTAAGCTGGAGCTGTCAGTGTTTTATATAGTGAATAACATTATATTATGTAGATTTACCTTGATTTAAAGCAATTATTGTGAGACAATCAAATAATTGATCTGTGGTTTTCTTGCTGTTGTGCACAGGGTGAGACTGTTCTGAAGAGACTAGCTGAACTATCAGGGAAGTTATCGGTTCGTATTGCTGTCAACACACCGCAGGAGAGACAACCACGGTATGACCTCAGGCTGCTCAACGACTCAGGTGACGACTTAGTTATTTTTAGCTTTATACCTGCAGGGGTTACACTGATCTAACAACTGTCTCTCTGGGTTAATATTGAATTTATATTAAACATGCACCTGTGATTTTCTGTAATTACAGAGTCTAGGTAACAGTTATATTTTTTAAATGAGTTTTTTGGCACTTTGGTTTTGAGACAAAGTCCAGAGAGACAGGAGACAGGAAGGAGAGACACATTTTGCGTATATATTTTAATTAAATCTTTCAATTTTATTTAATCTTTAATTAAATTCATTAAATCTTGTTTTACAAATGTGAAGATTTTTTCCAATATAAGTTATGACAATAAAATGTTTTTTTGCATTTGTCATTACATTTATTGAAATCTATTTCCATATCACAAATACATTGTTATTATTAATAATATTGTAATGTCCCAGCCATAATCTTCCTCTAATTGTTTTAAACTGAGGAGTTAAAATAATGAAACTCTTAATTTGTTAGGCTCTTATCGACACTTGTGTTAAGTTGGTTTGTTGTGATGAGATTTGACAGGGACATAACAAGAACACTGGTACTGCAACATGCAAGTATGCATAAGCACCGTAGGCCAAATCTTTAGTGTTGTGAACCTTCATTGTTTCACTTTTTGTGATGCGAACCAGTGGAAACAGATAAAAATTTGTATTTAGAATTTGAGTTTATAGTTTTGTGAAGAAACTATGATTATTCTGATTTATTTGGAAGAAAAATTGTTTATTTTTGAGATTCTGAGTATCACTGTCTTCTGCCTAAAATTAATAAGTTGAATCTTCTGAGTTAATTTATGAATTATCCAGTCTTGCTGGTCTCACTAAAGCTCTCACTAACACTTGGTACATAACAGTATTTTGATTTTGGCAAGCAAAATGCTTCCAACCATCAGAATTTTTGGTATTTAGGAAATAAGTGTTTGTTTTGTGTGACTTTTAGGAGCCCATATTAGGACAGTTAACATGAAGGAGCTCACCTCAGGCGTACTTCACACCAAGTTCTGGGTTGTGGATATGAAGCATATTTACATTGGCAGTGCCAACATGGACTGGAGGTCCCTCACACAGGTACACAAACACACAGACTGATAAGTGGACCTATTGTGCTTTCTGTCATGTAAATACTGTTAGAGTGGTGGATGCTCATAGTGCAGTCAGTGTATTTAAAAGTAAACACAGTAACCTTATCGGTTATTTTACTTGTAAACAAGTTCTTTCTACTCTTGACTCAGTATGATGTTAAAGAGAGTGGCTGTCCTTCCTCTCAAGCACCCAGCTCTGAATATGAGTATAGCAGCACTGCCCACCTGCCACTCAAACCTTCTGTTTGTCAGGGGCAGCCAATCACAAGAAAGTTGGCATAAAGGGAGCTATTCTCAAACTTTTTCTGGAATTCCCTTTGCAAATGTTGAAAAAAGTCCACCTGCCCACTCCCCACAGTTTTTATCAACCATAACCAATAAAAAAGAATCAATCTTGCATGTTTGCTTATTTATTTGCTTATTTTCCCTGAAATCATCTTAAAGGGAGAAGACAGTTTGTTTCACACAGTATGAATTAAAGGGCTCCACCAAGGGCCATTATAAGATAAATAAGGATTATTTTGAACTGGGAATCATGTGAAGCTACTTTAATAGAGTTCAAGAATAAAAAGTTAAGTAATTTTTATAAGATTTTTTATAGGTAAAAATTAGCTTAACAGGTCCACTTCCCCTGAATGTTTTAGTGATCTGTAAACAGTGTCAGTTTGTTACTGTTATCATGAGATGAAGTTGAAGAAGTACACCTTCCCGTTTCTTCTGCTTTTAAAAGGAAGTTTTTATGTCAGTATAAAGTTTCAGTCTCGTGCCGAACTGTTTAGTCTACACTGGTTTAATGTGATATCATCAGTATTTTAAACCGCATCTCACTTTTACACTTCTCAATCAGTCTTTTGCTGAGGTGTCATGAGCTGCCATTCACATCCTGTTTTTACAAGAGTGCATCCCAGAAACTTATTTCTGAAAAACTAACCTGAAGAGACACCAGGTTAATGTAGTCCAAAAAAATCTAAACTGGGATAAAAGTGAATGAACAACATTTCTAAAATGTTTCCTCTGTTTTCTCATTTTTGCTGCAGTTTTAAAAATGTAAAAGCAGTAAAAAAACAAAAAAAAAGAATGGGAGTAATGTTCTGGTGTTGGTCTCCAGGTGAAGGAGCTTGGTGTGGTGGTCTACAACTGCAGCTGCTTGGCAGCAGACCTGAGTAAGATCTTTGAAGCCTACTGGTTTCTAGGGGAGAGTCAGTCAATCCCATCACCTTGGCCAAAGAGGTTCTCCACCATGTACAACAAGGATACACCCCTCCAGCTGCCTCTTAACAACACGCCATCCAACGTCTATCTGTCGGTGAGAGGGATTTTATTTTAATGCTGATTCATAAGAGCCAGTTAATCACCTTTAAGTTGTTTCTAAGGTTTGCTTTCTGACCACATGCGAAATAACAAGTGTTTATAGTTTTTCAAATGGCTACACCATGTAAAAATCATGCAGAGGGAGACATTTTCAGCATTGCACTTATTGTACACATGGAAGTGTACAACCACAATTTGTCACTTAACCACAAAAACCTTACCTTACCTTACCTTACAATATAAAACGCCTTGAGGCGACTATTGTTGTCATTTGGCGCTATATAAATAAAATTGAATTGAATTGAACTGAAAAAGTTAACTAGGAAATTTAAGGAAAAAAAAGACAGACAGCTAGAGGAAGAAGTTCTTTGGGAGGCTACTGAAGTACCCCACAGTCGTCACTACTTTTCCATAGTGTAACTGGTAAATGGACTGGTTCTTATATAATGCTTTTCTACTCTACTTGAGCACTTAAAGCACTTTATACAATATGTTTCATTCATCCATTCACACAAATTCATACAAGCACATTTTTCTGTTTCTAAGTGATTTCTATCTAATATTCACATGGTTCAGTATGTTGCCCAAGGACACTTTGGCATGCAGACTGCAGCAACCAGGGATCAAACCACCAACCTTCCAATTAGTAGATGACCTGCTCTACCTCCTGAGCCACAGCAGCCCCTACTATAGCATATTTTAGTCTCTTGTGTTGTTAAAAGTGTTGCTTTAACCAGTAATCCCTCTTTCTCCTCCATCAGAGCTCCCCTCCGTCTTTCTGTGCAGCCGGCAGGACTCCAGACCTTCAGTCCATCCTCAGTGTGATGGAGGATGCTGAGAGCTTCATCTATGTTGCTGTCATGAACTACCTGCCCACCATGGAGTTTTCACATCCTAAAAGGTGCTTGTGAAATGTAATTACAGGAAAACAGAATTGTGGTTGCTAATTAATGTAATGAAAATGTACTTGGAGCATAGCTGTGTGGTTTCTGTTATGGTCCCATATTGATTCTAGTCAAGTCAAAGTTTATTTCTGTAGCACATTTAAAACAACCTCAGTTGAACAAAGTGTTGTACAGGCTATACAAAATATACATTATACATAAAAGTCACTAAGTAAACAATAATAAATAAAAACCATAAACCTCAGTTATGAAACCCAAACCAGCACCATTGACATTGTTAGTCAATGGTGCTGGTTTCGGTCATTATGCAAATGTACTGTTTATAAGGTTGGGGAAGCCTGCAGTCAGCTGAGACTGAAGAAGTCACCAGAGGTGACGAAACGTTTCTCCCACTAAAAAACGCTACGTCCAGATGAACAGATTCAACTTTTTGGGATTCTTTTACCTGGATTATTGAGCATGCATCAAGAGACTCAGTTATGAAAGCATGAACCTTAATTAAAAAGGGAAAAAAAAGAAAATCATCAAATAAAACAGTAATACAAGTAAATACAACTGTGTTTGCACAATAAAAAGCCAGGATACCCTGCTCAACTAGAACTGAAAGGGAGCGAGAATAAATAGGTTTTTAAGTGTACTTAGACTGTGCATGTGGCACCCTCTGTAGGTACTGGGCAGATGTCGACACGCAGCTGAGACGAATGGCGTATGAGAAGCGGGTCAAAGTGCGGCTGCTGATCAGCTGTTGGAACAACACACAGCCAGTCATGTTTCCTTTTCTGAAGTCTCTGGCCTCAGTTTATGACCCCAAGAATAACCTGGACATCCAGGTGGTGAGTAGCTCTTCTGGTCATGGTCTGCCACTGGGAAAGATTGTTGAATACTTTATGGTGCTTATCCTAAATTAAAATATTATCTAATGACTTTGTGTTTTCTTTATTTAGAGGCTGTTTGTGGTGCCTGCCACCCCCAAGCAGAAGGAGATTCCCTTTGCAAGAGTTAACCACAACAAGTACATGGTGACAGACAAGATAGCATACATAGGTAACGCACACCTGAACACCAAGTTAAAGCATCAAGCTGTGATACACACAATTTATTCACTCATGTAACCAACTGCAAATATAGATGAGGGTCAAAAACAGAAACTCTGAACTTATTTTGTTAACTAATGATTATTTTTACCCTGAAATCATTAAGATGACTAAAAGAGCACACAAAGAATTCGTTCCACCAATTTAGATGGCTTATCTTACAGTTACAATTAATCTCAAAACACAGACAAACAAACCAACAGCAGGAAAAACAGACATTCATCAAGATGGAAAATATGTCGTATTATTAAAACTGAATACTTGTTGGTGTTAAAAGCCAACCTGAATAATACACTAAATTTTTAAGGATTGATTCATTTTACAAACAGTCATTAGTCACACATACTTTATGATTATCTATCCAGGCAGTCTTTGAAGGTACAGTGAGTAATTTTTTTTTAGGTTATTTAATAGAAAAAAAGGATACTGTACTCATACATAGAATAGTGTGTAATTACATCTTCCAAAAAACTCATAAAACTTATATCTCATAAACTTATAATTAATGTATTAAGTACATAGGAGGGGGTTTGTGTTTTGTGGAAACCGCCATGTTCCCGCACTGTATTTGAATACAGTGGCCTGGAAGGACATCTCCCTTCTAACTAATCACGTTTTATGTATGTGGCTAGAGACCGGCCACATACGTAGTACGCCAAAGGCAGAGGAGAAGAGAAGTCGTAGGCGGGCATTTAAATTTGTGCCTGCACCTTCAGACTCAAAATATGAAGGATCATATCTATGTTTTATCATAGGAGAAGAGGTCCCCTTCACCAAAGAAACAAAAATGTACTGAAGGAAAGAGACAACGCCACCAGCATCTTAATAAAATGTCATTCTCTTCCTCCTCACCTCAAGCCTCATCTTCTGAAATGAAGTCAGGGCTCTAACACATGAAAACATGCATAAACCTGCTTATTTATTTCCGATATTGTAGCAATTACTTATTGTCAGCAGATTAGATGTGCAACCCTCCCGTCTCCTCCCGGACAGCTGACGAGAGCCGGCTAAACAACAACAGCAGCTGGTTATAAGCTAACAACATGCCAGTTAATGTTAGGCTCGAGTGTCCTAAAAATCACACTTTCCCTCTGATAAACAGTTTGATTATTCTCACATCATATGAGAGTTTATTCACTAAGTGTCAGAGTCCAACAATATTACATTCATTTCAACCCACTGCAATCTGCAATCTACTGACATCTAGTGGTGAACATTTTACACACTGTAACTTTAAGAAAAAACTGATAAACGTGCTTAAATATAATCTGTGACTTTCTGTTTTCAGGTACATCTAACTGGTCAGGAGACTACTTTGTGAACACAGCTGGCTCAGCATTGGTTGTCAACCAGACGGTGTCTCAGTCCATTGAGTCAACTGTCCAATCACAGCTGAAGGCTGTCTTTGAGAGGGACTGGAACTCGGGCTACAGCACTCCTCTCACGCAGCACTCAAACCTCAAAGACTTCTGTTACTTTTAACAACCAGCATTACAGACATATATCAGTCATTGTTTCTGACGTCGACACAGTGCACTTTGATTCTAGTTAAATTTTCATGAGTTTTGCTCTTATCAGCTATAACGTGGTAACCCCTGAGCTTAAAAATCAGCAACAGGTGACCTCTTAGCAGAGCGTAATCTCTCTGTTTGCTAGACTGTTGAAGTTTAGTGCCAAACTTTTATTTCACCAGAAAAACCAGAGAATAATGTTACTGCTCAGTACTGACAGTGTTTTAAAAAGAGCCCAAAAGATACTGGATAATTGGAGCTGATTTTAAGTAATGTTCGAGCTGCTCTGTTAGACAGCTATATAATTTACTCCAAGCATGTTTGTCTGCTTTATATTCTGTAAGTTTTCATAACAGCATTCAGATACAAAAACATATGAGATGGACTAATATTGGCTGGTAATGTCAAGCTCGACTTTCAAGTACTTGGCTGATATCACAGTATTATGATATACAGAGGTACTTAGAAATCCCAGTAGTATGATTTTCCAAAAATAGCTGCTTTTTTTATTCTTAAACTGATACAGAGATGCCACTTTGAGGCCATACACAAAAATGCCAGCAGAACTCAGTTTCTGCTGGGGGAATATTCAGCTGAGCTTAGTGAGCTGTGAAACATACCAGCTGCAGGTAGTAAAATTTTTAGGACTTTTTGGGGTTAATTCACATTGATAAAGGTGAGCCAGCCAACACAGGGAAAGCTGTGTGCAGGATTAGTCTGTAGAAAGTTGCAGATAAAGAGGCTAATACATCTCACATTATATTTCCAGTGTGTTCACTGGTGTGTCAGTGTGAGCAGGTCCTCCTGCAACAATCTGTGGGTGAAGGCGATTAAATGGAAATATAAATTTACACCAGTCAACTCATCTAAAAGTAAAAAAAAAAAACAAAAAACAGTTGTATGGCGAAGGTTACCAGTCTTGTTTCCTTCTAGGTTACAGTCCACATGTCTGTGCAGACGCTGGTCATGCAGTGCTCAGGTCCAGTGGTTATTATGTCTTTTTATTCTGATACAGCCTGCATACAAAAGTATTTTCATTGTCTTTTCTTCAATGCATCAAAGACTGCAGCCTTGAGTAGTGAGGGGTATCTGCAGTGAGTCTGCATTATAGATTGATAACATAAATAATTCATTCAGCATATTAGTATATCTTGAAGTGAGAGGAGTAAAGTTTTATCAGTCAGCTAATCCCTCACGTCCATTGCTGTAAAGGTTTCTATTACCAGCAGCTTTTTGTACTGTCATATACGATATACCCCAGGGAAATGTAAGTAAGGTATGATGATATAAAAAAATACACACCACACAAGCCTATTGTTAAAGACTGTGGATTTGATGTTTTATCAGACCAAAAGTGTTGTGTTCCTTTTCAAAAAAAAAAAAAACCAACTCAAACATGTATGTTTAACTTTTAATGAATTTCATTATGTGGTTTCTATTAT
>VUQS01032883.1:4439-21604 GCA_015108495.1 Heterochromis multidens
GAGCCCAAACGCACAAAAACACACACACACACACACACACACACACACACACACACACAGCCAAGTTTTTTCACAGACAAAAATGCATAGTAGGGAGGAAAAAAAAATTGAGACATAAATAAATAAGATGAAATAAGAGTCTCAAATGCACCGTCTCATTAAGTTCTGATTTAAAAATCAGTCTAACAGTCAGAAAATTCCTCCTGTTTTCTTTCATTTGATGATGATTATGATGGATCAGTGTCGCGGCTCCACACACACACACACACACACACACACACACACACACACATTAACTTCAAAGCACACAGAAGTCTGAGAAAGAAACTGTGTGCGAGGCACCCGTGCACACCCAGACACGCCTGTGTTGCAAGCAAACATCAGTTATACATGGAGGGGTGACAAAAAACTATGGCTTGGCAGATTTAATTTAATATGAATCTCAGAATAATGACAATATTAAAATTGAATGCATTAATGAGGAAATTAGATAAAAATCACCTTCACTGGTGAGCTATCTCCATTAAAACTGACCATCGTTGATCCCTGACATCATTGTCCATTGGCACAACCCTACTTGCTAAGCGGTAGGGAAACAGTAAAGAGTGTGACACAAACCAGAAATAGACACTGTTTGTCTTTTGAAATATGTTGGTTGCAGTGGTAAGGCACAACTGTTACTGTAGAGGCAAACATTCTCCATTTCCATTCTGAGTCACACTTTTTTAAGTGTCACTACAGCTTGGAGAGTAAATGGTGAGCATTTGCAGACAAGTCTGCATCTTTCATGCAAACTACAGGTGACCACAGCAATCTGCTAGCGACTAAAGCCATCACAAGGACATTTTTGGTGTAGAACACTTTTTGTAACCGATGTCACCTGGCGACAGCCAGCAACTACTTGCCAACTGGTCAAAGAAAACACAGTTTTCCCCTAGTGACTGCAGTTTACTATTCTCTAGGCCTATGTGACTGAGGCCTCAGACAGGTGAGTGCTGCCAAAGATAACTATAGCTACTAGCTGTCCGGTGACCTTCAATTATCTATAACCAATAGATAATTCTATTGGTCAATAATGTGCTGTCCAAAAAGCTGGTGCTCGAGTTTCTTTTCATAAGTGTAATTCTAGCATTATTTTATTTGACAACATTAATTAGCAGCTATTAGCGTCTGTGTGATGGACCCCCTATGCCATATGATGCACACTAACCAAGCTTGCTAGCATTAGCTAATAACTTAGCACTGCACCCTCTCATTCAAACATGGTCACTTCTGGCTCTTAAAAAGCCAAAATGGTGGTGTCCAAAAAGCCAAAGCTGAGGCGTCAAAATGACACCCTGCAATCCACTGGGCGACGTTGTGTCCATTTTTTGTATACAGTCTATGAGTACAAGTATGAGCCAATCAGTAAAATTAGTTAAATCCCCTCTTTAAAAAGCACTAGCTTACCCCGCATGTCACAATTTTACTTTAATGGGGAAAAAGTTTTTGAGTTCAAAATTATGTTTAAGATCTTTTTTTTTCTTCATAACACTTAATTCTGACCTTAAATGGAGTTGGAGCAACCATCCATTTACTGCAAATGAAGCAGTGTCCTCAAGTTCAAATAGCACACACAGCACACACAGTGGCACACACACATACACAGACAGTGTTTGCCTTTAGTGACACCAACCCCTAATTATGGAGTTACAGAGTGCACTAGGGTGCATGAAACTCTAGTGGATAAACAAGCAAAGCTGAATGAGTGCAGACATACAGACACACACCAGCACGCCTGTTGGTTATTATTGGAAATCTTTGACATTTTTCTAAGAACCTTCAGTTTTTTATGCTCATCACACTGCGTGAGTGTGGAAATATGACTGTTCGCCCAACATAAAACCTATTCAAATAAACAAATTACAGAGCTGCGCGCACATTTTGAGGCTTACATGCTCATTCACTATAATCAGCAAACACAGAATAACTTCAATCTTTCTTTCTTTCGATGACTAAACACAACAGCTAAAGTGTTCGAATTATCCGCAATTCTTTGTTGTATTTCTTTTTTCTTTCTCTCTCTCTCTCTCGTTATGGAAATGCACTAGCGGGCGAATTTGAAGTTGTCAGAATACAAAGCACACTTTATTTGTTCTTTCTTGTGCAGACACACAGGTGTATGGCTAAGAAACAGGGTGAGGTAATGTAGTTAGTTAAATGTACAGAAAATAAACAAAAAAATACAAACAAAGCCCGCTCTGAGGGAAATTAATTTGCCTGAAACATGAGCCGACACAACAGATATATTGACACTTAGCCACGTTTCCATATCTGCGTGTTTAATTTCCATGCTCAGGTCTGCAATTTATGACTCTGGCGACTGTATGAAACTCAGAGCATGGCAGTAAAAATTCTCACTAGATTCATTGTTCCTTAAATATGACTGTTGATTTGTGCTGCCTATAAAGCACAGAAGCTATTTGGAAGGTAAAATTTGAAAGCAATGTGGCTAATATAGTTGATTTTTCAACTTTCCAGTTGTAGAATCATCTACAACTTGTCATTGGCTATTTCTTTGTGCATGAGACATACCATTAAATCAGGAATTCATCACAATGCTATCTTAAGATGTCGATGCAACAAATGTAATTTATATTATCCATTTAATATGCAGTATCATCCATCAATGTCATCTAAGTGGGGCTTTGTATTCAGCCCTGAGGAATGCTGCAAAGTCCTGAGTAGGCAGTTTATTATGGAGAACTGTCTTTCATTCAAAAATGCGGCTGATGTACAAAATAATGTTTCCTAAATGAAAGGTGTATGTGAAGACTTTTGTGTCTGATTTATGCAACAATAAAAAGTAAATGCCCCCCGAAAGTCTTCTTGCCTCATACAAGATGGTGGAGGCTCTTGTTCAGCTATGTGACCAGTGGAGGGCAAATCCACCCATCCCACATCAGCATTCCCAAAGAACACATGCATAAATACATATAAAATGCATAAATCCTCTATGAATGTGTATAAATGCTATTTCAAACTTTGACTAGAGGGTAAACAGTGTAATGGTTTGTTTTACCCATTGCCCTGCCTCTGGCTGCAATGTCAGACTGTAACATGCAGTATAATATGTTGGCTGTTTTTATTGCCCTACTACAGAATGTGTACATATATATAGGTAGATATTTCTGTTTCTTCACACTGTGAGAAAGAACCAAACAGCAACATTCTAATGATTCAAGTGATTTACAGTCTTTTTCTCTTTGTTTCTCTCTTTGTCTCAATATCTTCTTCCCCCTGTCTCACTCCCTGCTATCATAAATCTTATTAAGGCTCACTGAGAGGGCAGCGATCAACATGCTGTACAGACCCTCCAACACACACACACACACACACACACACACACACACACACACACAATCTGGCTGATGTCAAGGGTTCGAGGTTGGGAAGTCAAATGGAAAGCAGTGATGACAACAAATGTAGGCAAAGAGCAACCCGCTCTGTGTGTGACTGCTGACCTTCCAATAAACGTCCTTACACAGACGACAAACAAACTACCTAACACCTTTACTTTAAATATGAGAATGTTGTTCACTTCATCACATTTTCAAACCTTGTGTAGGTGCGAGTTAGCGTTTGCCATCATGCGTTTGTGTTTCAGGGTCACATGGAGGGTGGGATGTTCACAGTGGATAGTTTCCAGCCCTCCCTGTGTACGATCCCCCAAGGAACAAATACAACAAACTCAAAATGCAAACTCAAGACACAGGAAGAGCGCACACATGCTGGCATTCCCATGGCAATTACACAGAGACTCAGATAAAAGCTGATAAAAACTGTACAATCAGATCTTAGGGGTTCTGTAATGTGTGTGTGTGTGTGTGTGTGAGTCTGACAGAACAAGAGAGAGGAAGAGAGCAGTGAACTGCAGATGTCTGTCTCTCACAGCAAACATTGCTTCTGCAGGAAACTAAGCCATACAGTATCTGTGCGAACGGTGCAGATATTGTCAGCTCCTGAGCAAAAAGCCTCTTTTAACTTGCACTTCTTAATAAGGGAAACACTGATTGTGATGCAGGACTCCGCTAATAGCAGGATATCACCGCACAATATTGTTCCAGAACACGTCGACACGCCGGGCCACTTATTTCCCTCTAATTAACAACCTGACAATGAAATTCGTCGCATTGGTTACACTTACCAGTGTGGTTATTTTCTGACATTGCCACCCAACAATTAAATTAGCGCCTGCCCATCACAGCTTAAAGTGGAGCGTTGACTGAGTCCCGATTTAAAATAACTTGCTGCTGTGTTAATGAGACGGAGTGAGGAGCGCGGCCTTTCACTGCTGCTGAATAGCCACATTTGCCGTCAACATGCGACGAACACAGAGAGCTCATTTAAAGTGACATTAGCCAATTCTGCATGCTAATTACTTTCAAAATATGACAGAGCTGAGGAAGGGTGGGCTTTCAACATCCCTCTGCACTGCCACGCTGAGTGATAAGGGCTTCGATAAGCAGCTTGAAACTATTAATTAGCTCCAATGGATTCTTACAGTCAATGGGGTTTTGTTTATCCTGCTAATGTCACTCCTTCGATTTCATTTTGGAGACTGAGCATAATGGAAATTTGTTTTGTTTTCTGTCTTATTGCCTGATTTTTAAACCTCCTGCTTTGCCGTAAGGAATAGGGAAAAGCAAACTCAAGCATACATGCAGTAGTTTGGATGAATTTACCGTGTGACTTCTGGGGCAAAACAAAGAGAGCTGCCACGACTGTGTTAAGTTGTACTACTAGATAAAATATGAGCCAAAGACTGTACTAAAAAACAAACACTGGATGAACATATGGCATTCATACTGGATTTTTACCATTTATTTTGCAACATTTAGAGCAGCCATCAGAGATCGAAACCTCTAAATCAGACATGACTTTCAGGGATGCTTGCTGACAGCTTCCAGATCACAGCCAAAGATAGCTCAGTGTGATGTACATCCACATCAAAGAACTGCTGATCCTTACAAGGTCCAAGGTCCCTGACTAACCTGCATCAACAATCAGTGAGGTTTGCTCCGACAGCTGGGGGACATATCAAAGAAAACCCGCATCACTAACTGTGTCAACAATTACTCCGTGTCATAGGAAATCAAAAGAAAATAGCACTGCGCTTTACTGCTTCAGCCCACTCAGTTCTCTCCTCTCTAGCTAATATTTTTGTTTTTCTCTCTTTGGACGGCTGCTTCTAGCCTATCTTGGTCGATCAATACAGGGAAGCTGAGGTGAGTTGAGGCGGGTCTGTGTGGGAAGGCTGTCAATGATGAATGGTTAGATGCGGGGCTTTAGGATATTTGGCTAATTCTGCTGTCTTTCACCTGTGTTTATGAAAAACATTCTACTTGCTTGCTCCTCGGACGCTCGCATAAGCATCTGTTGAGTCCTACTGACATGAAGCGAGATGGCCCGAACTGAGGATACAGAGTTCAGCTGTGCAGTTTGAGATGTCTGTGTACTTTTAAAGGGCAACAAACTTTCCGCAGATAAAGTCAAGGCTGCTTGCTTTCCCCACCAGCCTCAACAACAGCGGGCTAACAAGCTGCACTCTGTTAAAAGCCGGACATGACAACTCTTCTGTTAAATTATAATCCTAGAGAGGCAACTTTACAGTGTACCTTTGATATCTTGATGTGAGACTTTCTCAGCCAGTAGCCCCGCCCTGGCTAAAAGATGAGGTAGATACTTTGCCTCTGTTGTGTAAAATCTGTGATGTGAAAAGATTTAATTAAGATAGGCCGAGGAGTCATAATTAATTCTGCCTCTCTCTGAGTCAGGCTTACTGTCAAGAACACAGGGAAAGGCTCCCAGAATAAATTACAGGAGGACCGAGTATGTATGTGTGTGTGTGTGCGTGTGTGTGTGCGTGTGTGTATATGAGGGTGTAATGGGTGTGGAGCCCTTGGTTACTGTATTCTCCCGGAGCCGAAAAGCAGTTGTGTCAGTTCAGGGTAGTGTTCTTAAAGTGTAAGTGAGCCCGTTGGCACTTTTTCTTTTTTTTTTTTTCTTACAGGCGTCCCACCGTCTTACATCAAATCACATTTCAGACCAGGAGTTTATTTTGACTGTCAGTGAGGAGCATCCTCTGGAGAGAGCTGTCAGTGACAAATGTGAAATGGAAAGATTCACAGCGAATGGGCTCTTTCCAAGCAGGTGGTGCTGAAGACGGCTGCAGTCACAGGAGACCTCTGAACTGTCTGCGACTTTGCTCTCCCATTACACGTCCTTTATAGTGATGGTCTGGCCTATTTTGAATCTTGTTTGGCCATTGTTTAGCTACCTAAGCTTATAATAGGATGAAATGAAGGATATATCTCCAGGGAAACACTTTGATTTTTTTTTTCTTTCTGAGACAGAATCTATTTTGTTCAAGTGGCATAACTTAAAAAAGCCTTCGTAAGTCATAACAGAGACTACATATAATATTACCAGTGCCTCCTTCGTATGTCCTTAACAAGTGGATAAGCATTTTCTGCGTTTTCTCTGCATGTGGTCGCTAACAGCTGGGGGCCAAGAGCCTCATTCATCAAGAATTTCTCTCATTCAACCCCAATTTCCAAAGTCCAATATTAATCCCTCAAGCTGCAAATTCTATGAGCTTTTTAGCTTTGGCCAAACACGCAACAACTGTCTTATTATCAGGAGACGACAGGCAATAATGAGTATGGCCAGAGCCGAGCAACTGCTGCTTTGAGCTTTGAAAGAAAGTGCCTAATTAAAGGCTGCTTTGTGACTTTTGTCACTTTTTTGACTGGTGATTATAGGCTATTCATTGGGGAGGACTCATCAGCTATTTGCGGGTGGCGCACGCCATAAATATCACGTAAGAGCTTTGCTTATGTTGTGCCGAACCCACATTTTTCCCCTAGCAGCTCCCAAGATTCTGTCGCTCTAATTTGCAGAACAAATTCCTTTACTTTCTGCAGAATCTCCTCTTGCTAATAAGGATGTCTCATAAACGGCATTTCAGAGACAAACTAGGCTGTTTAAAAATGCAGGCTCCTTGGTATCTTGTCTGTGATTTCCTGTAATTAAGTACTGGGGAGCAGAGTGAGCGTCCTTGGCATCGAGGACAAGTTCAGTAGAACAAGCTTTGTTCCTTTTGGAGCTGATTTGACTAATGGCAGAGCTATATTAGCCCTCTACTGGTTTGCAGCATCTTCTAAATCACCCCTCCACTGCTACTAAAACCATACGTCTCCAAAAAGTGGCCTACTGCTGTATTTGGGCCAACTCTAATTGTCTTGCTAATCTCTTCAGCGTTAAATGACCCAGAGAAACTGGGTCCCACAGGGCAGACTTACCCTGCTGATTGGAGACTTTGCTTTTTGTTTTGCTTGGCATATTAAAACAGCATAGGCTGCTGATGGAAAGCCTACAGAACTATTGGAAATGTAATTAAGGGCTAGCAGCAGCTTTTAAACGGTTGAGTAGTGCAGAAACAAACTGTGCCCTTCAGACAGCAAAAACTTTAATACATGGGAAATGAGTGGCCCGATCGATAAGGAGGGCGTTATTTCTTTTGTACGGGAAAATTCAATGGAGGACAGAAATGGGCTGTTTCATTGCCTGCATACTATTTCTCATTTTCCCAGCGGAGAGCCAAATTTTATGGCAATATTTGCTTGAAAAGCAGACAAATAGAGTCCTCTCTGTAAGATATAATCATTTGTCAAGTCAATTTCATCTGTCATTAAAACAAAAACAAATAGCTGCTGTAAGCTGTGCCGACTGCAATTGAATCTCCAGTGTTTTGTGATGAGGCACAATAGATGAAAAAAAAAAAATATACAACGCATATACTCCTCAGGTGTTGAGGTGAGGCAGAGTTGAGAAATGCTTCAATCAAGCACAATTATTTGTTGAAACCATTTTGGACTGACAGTGAGCACCCTATTGTCCCTACAATAGGCTGTTCACAATTACATTCATCACAAACCACCTCTTATTTGACACTTTTTTTTTTTTTTAAGCTGACATCTTTCACAAACTGCTTTTCCAAACAAGTCGGCCTATGGGGCGAGTGATTGAGCAATTATCAGAAACAGATTCAGCAAACCCATACTGTGGCCTTTTGTCCCTGGCATCAGCCAGCCTTGGGATCATTAGAAACATTTTCTCTTCGTGTTTTCTCTCTTCAAACCTCCGGCTTTGTAGCCTGCACACAAGCAGGATGATACAACACCTTCAGAACTAGTAGGAGTCCATCCCTGGCTATCTGTCAGTGCAGCAAAAAAACCCATCAAAGTCTATCAAACACTGTCTCACTGTGCTGCCTCTGATAAATATTCACGATAGAAGCTCGAAAACCAGCTGTTTTTCTCCAATTAAAGCGTGCAGAGATCTACTGTTTTGGAACTAAATTGTTGCTTTTTTTAATTAATGGCTCATGTTACCGCACTAAAAACAACGGAAAAATATAGCACTCATTCCAGAGATGTGCTGGATGAGAACATATGGATAACAAGGTGAGGAAACGGTGCGGCACCGAGCCCGTTACTCATGGAAAAGGGAGGAGTATATCCTATTAGACCTTATCAGAAAGATGTGAATGCTGCTTTGGTAACAGGTATTGAACGTCAGCCCAACTGGCCATGCAGAGCAGATCAAATCAAGTCATCAAAAGATCCTTCTTACATCAAAGCCCAGAGCAGGCCTGGCCACGTGCCTGCCATACCAACAGTGTAGAGACAAAAAGCGGGGCAGCCAAATCTGGCAAAGCGCACAGACGGCTGCCCACTTCAAAGGCAGGGATCTGCTGTCTGCGGTCATTATTCGCAGGCACCCCCCAGAAACCCAGCGGTCAACGAAGGCGAGCACAGAGAAACCACTGAGGACTTACCATCAGGAGGCTGGGCCGGTGTGAAGTGAGGTGGTTTGTCTGAAAGAGATAAAAGAGAAAGAGAGAAATAGGTTTTTAGTTTTGGGGAGATTCAGCAACTTCCCAGGAGTAAAGGCCAAGTAATTGAGTTGCTACAAAAAAAAGAAAGAGAAATGAGACAGGGCTTGGCTTTTTCATCTAACACATTCTAATGCAGTGACTGGGTCCTACAGGGATCCAGCTGAGCTAATCGACACAAGTACATTTCAGCGATAGCAGTATCATCGTTGTCATTCATTACATCTATGGTCTTTTTGATCCCAAACCCCACTCCATGACTTTTGATATTAGAGCACATGAGAATTGAGAAGAAAGGCATCTGTTCTTGTTTCGGGTTCAAAAGTATGAGATAAGATGTGAAATTACACAATACTGATGTCATAATGTACCCCCGCCCCCAGCAATGTTTTCCCTTAATTCATCAAATGACATCATACCATTGTCCTGGTTAAAACCCAGCAGACCATTACATAAGGCTTGTCAGTTCATGGGAACCATAAAACAAGACCTGCAGTGTCAAATGACTGAGTGTGGAAAATCACTTACAGGAAAAAAAAATTCAGGTAACCTGAATCCTTTGCAAATGAGGACAAACTTGACCAGGCCGTTTGCACTGATTAGGAACCCTTAAATATAATGAAGATTGATGTAGGTTGTTTCCACATTACTTGGCAGGGAAATTGAAGCTATTGTTAAAAACTGAAATACGGCTAAAACTAACAATTATTATTATATTGTTGTTTAATCTCATAATTATTTTTCAATTACATGATCAATTTGTTTAGGCACCAAAATAAGAAAAGAGTGAAAAAGCAATTTCCCAGAGCCTTAGGAGATGTTCAGTCTGAAACCCCAAAATGTGTAATTTCCAATGTTAAACAGCCAGTTTCCAGATTTTAGAGGCTATAACCAGAAAAAAAAAAGTTTGCTTGCAAAACAATGGCCTATTCATATTGCGGTGGATTAATTTTCTGCTGATTGACTAACTGATTAAACAACTGATCATTTAAGTAGTGAACAGAGGACACTCAAGTATGCAGCACACACATATGGTATGAGCATCATGTAAGAGAAGTTAACACATGTCTGGTTTCTTGAATGCTGCAGAATTATGCTATGTATTTTTCTCACAAAAACAATTTCAAAATAACAAAAGATTGGTCCTGATCTACGTGTGCATATGTGTACGGAAGGAGGCAGGCATACCCTTTCTTAAAATAATAATTAAATAATACTGTATATACTTTGTGACAGTAAACAAAGGAGCACAATCAACTGTCTCTCCAGTGAGTCCCTCTACCTGTGGACCACCTCAAATCCACCGTCTTGGATTTGAGCTGTTCTGCTCTGCAGCCTAGGTGGGTTCACAATAGCAGCACATGAACCAGTTCACCTGCTGCAGGCTCTGGTTGGTATGGGCCCTCCAGCTTGCAGCGGATCTCACCACCACCACCACCACTGGTCGCCCACAAAACAAGAAACTTTCTAGAGAGGCAGCTGAATGACATTAAGGACAGCCAGTCAGCAGCAACTGAACTTTCAAAATATGAGTGAGAGGATTAGTCATTAGTAAATCCATCATGAATGTCGTCCTTTTCTCAGACTAATGAAAGATAAAAATTAAAAATTACCAGAATGTGTCACAAAATATACATGAGCTGCCAATAATGTACCTGAGTGGACGGCCCAAGTAAAGTCTACGCGAAACACTACACATCATTATCACCATTTAGTAGTGATCTTTACCAAATGGGCAGCCTTTAACAAACATAGTGTTTTCCTCGAAGAGCGTCATGATACGCTGGTCAAAGAGTGCCTAGGTACTGGAGGTCCAAGCACGACCCAATTGAACCACCATCTGCACTCCAGCAGTCAACTCGGCTGTCTGACTCACTAACCAAAGCCCCAGTGAGTTGTCTGAGCTGCCTGCGCTGAACAAATACACCAACACACACGGCTGTGCAACCACCCAGCCATGTCTCCAATGTCTCTGCACTGTGAAGGATAATGAGGAAGATAAAACACATCACATCAATTACCCCGCTAACACATTTTTCCGGGGCCCACGTCAACTGATGCGGCGAAGCCTTTTCTCAGGACTTCTGCGATCCACGTCGGCATCCCGAGACACAGCTGAGTTTTAAATTTAGGCTCACTTAAAATTGCTTGTCAACAGCTAGGGCTTCAGGGGAGAAAGAGAAAGTGTATGCGTGTGTGCGTGTGTGTGTGTGTGCGTGTGTGTGCGAGTGAGAGAAAAAATGAGGAGAGGGAAGAGGAGAGGCGAGGTTGGTGCTAGAGGTGAATAATGAAGTGTCTGGTGAAGCTGTTTCCCAGTCAGTCATGACAGTAGCTGATTTCCATCTGTGGGGATTTCAAGAAAACACATGAAACGAGGGGAGCCGAAATTGGCACGAGGATGATACAGAAGAAGTTTTGCCAAGAGTGTAAAGGTGCACAGATGCAGACTCTGCTTCCTGTCTTGCATTTGTGAGCATGTCTAAATGTGAAGAAACAAACACACACTAATAAAAACGTATTACCGCACAAGGAGAATAAGAAAAAGCACGACGGAGAAGGTGTAGTACAAAGCGGGCCGAGATGCTGGGGAAAGCTAAACGATTTCTTCACATTTCCATAGCGAAAGCACAAGATAAGGTCTTTCCATAAACATATCAGCCATTTTCATCTCCCTTCGCACCTGGCAAAGCCCGCGTGAGTTCCCGTGCCTGTGTGAATGTCACAACACGGCCATCATTCACCCTATATCTTCAGCAAATCAATATGTGTCTGACTGTGACATTTAGCCATGTGCAGAAAGAGGTGTGTGTCTACATCTTTGCATGTGTGTCACCTTCCCCTTTGCTTTGGTTGATGTATAGTCATACCGAATGATGAAGTGAGTGTGTGTCCGCGTTGGGAGGAAAAAGCACTGGGGAGGGGTGGGGGCTACAAACTGTGTGCGTATGTGTGAACATGCTTCACCCCATATGGCGACAACAGAAATTGCGAATCTGAGGTTACACGACTCCTCTAACACCCTTCCTCCAATCACACACATACACACACGTCACTACTACCAGCACTATCACGATCCCATCCAGCTGTCCTTGTGGCCACATGGCGGGGGCTCTTGGCAGCATAATAGAGCCTCTTTCAGCTCATCAATTTCTCCAGTGCACATTTCTTTTCACTCGGTCATCTGAGAGGTGAAGATTGGCTTGCTTTAACTGAGTTTGTATTAAATCTAATAGAATCTGTCTGGCTTAAACTGATTCGGGAACACAGCGAGGTTACAAATGAACTATCCCCATTCCGGTAACCAACACCCACGAGTTAGAGAAGGAACGAGTGACAAAGATGACAGGAAGACAATCTTTGACAAATGCAAAAAGGAGCATCCCCTACCGAGGCTTTGCCTTGTATATGGGTGCAAATTCAACAGCCTGATAACAGACTAAGAGAAATCCAGCAAAAACAAGCAGAATAACAACCGTAGCCAAAGAGAATTAAAAGAGCCTTTCTCCTCAAAATGTTTCTCAAATGCCACTTTAAATCGAATTTGGCAGTATTAAAATTACTATTAGACTTGCACTTTTTGAACGCATTTGCTTACTTATTATAATTTGCAGGTGATTATGAGGAGCAAGTCATGCATAAATATTGGCCCACTTTGAAAAGTTGAATAAATTTCACCTTTAGCACACTTTAAGCTGGCAGGGCACTCACAAATAGAAGTGTGTAAGAGAGTGAGCAGAATGAATAAGTCTGTGTTAACAAACCGAAGTGGGGAAAACCTGGCTGTGTGGTACTGGTGGTGCAAAAACAAAAGGTGGCAGGTGAATGTCTATTTCGGTCATGTTGTGAAGGTAACTGCTGGCACTTGCAGCTATTGCATCTGATAATCAGCCCTATCTGTCATGGGCTGGGCTGACTATCAGATCAATATTTTAGGCAATATTTGAAATGTGTCTCAAGAATTGAGTATCAAAACATGTCAAGTGGCATCAAACACTCTGATTCTTGTGAGGTCTTTCATCTAAGATAAAACCCTAAGAGAGGAGGGGAGGAGAAATGTGGCATGTTCCTATTCTTCAAATTAATGTACTGAGGGGAGAAAAAAAAAGGCAAATTTTTGTACATAAACTCATCTACTGCACTGGCACTATTACAAATCCACAGTTAACTCTCTTTTCACACAATGCCCACCATCAAAAGTGCCACCACTAAGGCCCACAAATTGTATGCTTTGGGCTCTTAATGAGCTGCTTTAATTTCAACAGATTAAGAGAATAGAATTTTGTATTGGGAGCAGATGACGGGAGCGGTCAGAGTTATCCAGGCTAAAAGATACTTTTTTTTATCCACCAAAGACATTTAATCGCCATTTAATACTTCATCGCGCAGTTCAAAGTAAATGCCAAGGCTTTGGAGAGGAGATAGGAGCAGTCTTAGAAGCCCGCAGATACAGAATCAAGGAAGGGGGGCTGTGACTTT
Source organism: Heterochromis multidens (assembly GCA_015108495.1). Classification (NCBI taxonomy): domain Eukaryota; kingdom Metazoa; phylum Chordata; class Actinopteri; order Cichliformes; family Cichlidae; genus Heterochromis; species Heterochromis multidens. The sequence goes on from VUQS01032883.1 coordinate 17,854, forward strand.
AGCTGTCCTGATGTCCCTACTTCAAGTGCAGATAAGGCTGTCATGAGAGTTAAAGGTGGTTTTGAAGGGGGCATTTCCTCCAACAAGGACATTTAATGCAAAATGAGGTATGTGGAATAAAAAAAAAACTCTTCTTTCAAGCTCTATTCTGTAGCAAAGCATTCTATTGCCAAACAGTGACCCATACATTGAGGTGTCATGAAAATGCAGCAGAAAAGAATGCAGTAAAGTACAGAGTTAACTTGTGTGCTTCGGATTAACAAACATACAATTATTGAGGAACAGGAGAACGGCAAAGCCCAACGTAGATGTGGCCAGGAGGATCAGACAGATGTTGCAGGGGATCATGAAGTAGCGCACCACCAGCGACACTTTGTGCTGGTACCTGCGGTCCCGCTCTGGCGGCGGCGGTGAGGGATAGTGGCACCCGCTCATGCTCCACTCCAATGATCCACGCCCCTCCAGTGTAGAGGAGATGACGGGACGAGGAGCGCGGCGAGGGGTGCTCAAAGACCCGTTGGAAAAAATGATGGCGGTGGGTTGGGGGCAGGCGATGGAGATAAACTGAAATAAAATGCAAAAAATAGATGGTCGCTGTTTCAGCTGTGGTTCCAGCTGTGCACCGTGGCAGGGACCCAGTGACTGTTTCTGTCAGAGAATTGCAGCAGGAAGCTTTCAGCGGTTTCCAAGCAGCACATTTTTAGAGGTAATAACATCCATTTGGGGAAAGGACAGACTGGGGGACAGCGATTTTGGACTCCTACAGTCCCCCACCTGCCCACACGACCTCCATTCTCCTGTGCCCGCTGGAGAAAAGACAAACTAATGGGATTCTAATGTGAAAGTATGTTTGTGTGTGTTCTAAAGTGGGTTATACTTACAGAGCAAACGTGTGTGGATTTAAGTGGGTGGTGATAATGTGGCTGAAAATGTGTTTAGTGTGCTTGTGGCATGTACACCTAAACCAGAAATTTGTGTGTTGGGATGTGGGTGTTCTGGATTGTCAAATATCCAAAGGGAAAAACTTCCAGAGCAGCCTGATGGTAAATCCACAGAAGGAATCCGTTCTTTTCTTTGCTGTGACCCTGACTGATAATTAGTGAAGGAGGTGTGAGGATGACGGCTTCTCCAGCACTCCCCCTTCTTCTCTTGTCAAAAGCCTTTACAAAGAATGTCGATGTCTGGCGCTCACCGAAAACATGTCACAAGTATTTCCCTAAGAGGTGACAGCTGCGTATCTTATTTAGTTTCCATGTGGCTGTTGCCTGCTGGAATATCAGAGTATAGGTGCTCTTATCAGCAATGATCAGCCCCACCGCTCTTCAAACTTAACACAACTTTTTTTGTATCCAAAGGACAGCTTGATTAGCTGGTTATGGTGTGGTCCACTGCACACAAAATCCATCCAAATCTGACATCATCACTGGAGCACCTTGTATCTTCCGTCGCGTGATTGGGAGGATGGCTGGAAGGCAGCTGGCTGCCTCTCGCTCAACCATATGGGGATGGTTTGTGTTTTCTCCCCGCTTGTCCTGCGTGCCTGCCACTCCTTGCTGGTTCAATACCCTTTTATTCCTATCGAGTCGCATGGAGGGGGTAAGCAGCTGCCCCCACCTTTAAACCCTCTGGAGCACTGGGGCCAAAAGCAGGTCAAAAGAAGTGGCTGAGAGGAGGGAAAAAGTTAGAGAGGCGAACGATCGCGATCCCCGCTCAACCTGTCAGTCCAGTTCTTCCTAAGGAGCTACAGATGGACAGCAAAAATCCAGCGACACTATGAATGAATAACCTCGTAGAGAGAAATGGAGAAAAACCTCTGTGTGATTGGAAATCAACCGAGGTGCTCGAGGCGAGGATTTGCTGGGCATTATTTCCTTGTGTCAGAAGCCCGTGAAGAAAATTCCAGCCAAATAATGAGAGGATAAGGCTCTCATTGACCCTTGTAAGAATTAGGCTTATTTAGCTTCTGCTGCTTTTGCCTTTCAGGAAAATAACTTGTCCACTATTGTCTCTCATTCTCATGTTTGCTGTCTCTCTTTTATACGCTTCCCCAAGCATCCAGTGCCTTTTTCACTGGGATATCTCAGCCCAGAGGCGCTCCGAGACTCCTGGCCAGAAGGATTTATGCTCCAGCTTCTCCTGCGTGCGTATCCAACATTCACTGGCAGCCAAAACAACAAATTAGGCTCCCGGTATTCATAGCGCGCTTAATCCCCAGGCAGCAGGTAGTGGTCCCGGTGTCAGTGCACTCAGTCAGCCAACTGAAGCACGCAGGAGAGAGTCAATGAGAGAAGTCAGCAGACAGACAGTGCGAGAGGGAAGTACATGGGAGGGAGGAGGAGTGTTGGCCAAAGGAAAAGCACCTCCTGACACTTCTGTCCAGCTTTTTTTTTTTTTCTTTTGGAGAAAACTGCAGCGACATGTCGCCAGTTTTCCAAACAGTGTCCTCCTGAGCACGCCTCTCTCAGCCCTCAGTCAGCGGAACGGATGAGCACATAATAAGTGAGCGAGAGAGAGTGTGAGAAAGAGAGAGAGAGAGAGAGAGATAGACGTGGGGGGGAGCGGATGAGGGGCTGTCTTTAACAAAGGCAAGAGGGGAGGAGGGCTCGGAGTTGGGTGAGGGAAAAGAAAATGAGCGAGAATAAAGGCTTTGGGGAATAGTACTCGAGTCCTGTCAAAGCAGGAGGGGGGGGGCAGCAACAGTGCAGCAGCAAAACAAAAGAGGGCCACAGTCTTGGGAGATGTCAACCAACTCCTCCATTTGTTTATAGCCTAATCAAAAGAAAGTCTCTTCCACAAGAGCTGGAGAATTTCCACAAAGATTTAATGAGGCAAACTGAGAGAAAATAAGCCTGCGGAGGGAGGAGGGAGCAAAACTTAAACACATTAAAGTCAATCACGTATTAACACTCTCCAAACAGCCTAACCCACTTGTCACGGATATGCGTAACCAGTGCAGAAATAAGCCCCAAAAAAACGCCACATCGATTCAACACTAACTATACTCAATTAATTAAGATTCCCACTTGGACTTTTTTTTTTCCTGACTTACTTTCATGATAACAAGGAACAGGTTTCTTAAAAAAAAAGAAAAGAAAAACATTAAAGAATACGGCAAAAAATGAAAATGATCCGAGGCTATTCTATTTCACAGAAGGACATCTTTGCTCTTTTAAACTGCAATGTACAACTGTTTTTTTAACGCTATAATGAGTTCAGACTGGATGGGTGGTTATCCTGTGTTTTAGCAAGACCCTGCATCAATATCTACTTTGAAGTAACTCAACAGCAGCAGGCGGCAGATGCAAGGCGGTGTCTATCATCAATTATTTATGGTTTTTTTTTCACTCTCTCTATCTGTGTCTCCATCTCCATCTTCGCCGCTCCCCCACCACCAACACCACCTCAGCGCTTTACACAAGGGTGCACAGACACATACACACTGATGGTGGTGCATGTAGTGACTGCATTCGCACAATTCCCTTTTCTGTCTGACAGAAACTAGCACATACACATAGTAAAAAGCACCTTCTGTCTTTTTGCCTCTATCTGTTTTTAGTCTACAAACTTATACAACTCAGACACATACATGTGCAGGTTGGTGATCTTGCTTCCCCCACAAAATCAGTTTTATCTTTTTGGACAGTTTGCTCATTCTCAGGTTTAAGCTGAGCTTTGTGGGGGAGACTCTAATACGAGGGGAGCTGGATTTTTTGAGATAGCCTGCTGTGGGTCAAAAGGTCAACCCCCCTCC
>VUQS01032883.1:21624-33318 GCA_015108495.1 Heterochromis multidens
CCCCCCCCCAACCCCCCTCCCTCCCCCTTTACCAGCAACACCACCCACCTAGAAGAACCCCACCATCTCTCTCTCTTTTTGCAGACATGATATCCCAGACAGTCCACATCAGCTCTCATATAGCATTACAAAACCTGATTGATGGACTGAGTGAAAAGAAAAAGGCAACAGCTGCTTTTTCATTTTCTGCCAGTCTTTTGTCTCGCTTTTCACTTTCATTTATAACTTTGTCTTTATCACGGGGGTTTGAGGTGCAGCAAGCACTTAAAAAACACTTATAATACAAGCATGGGAACCTGACAACATCACAAGATTTGATCATGAGTCAAATGCCAAATCCTCCCAGCAGAGGGCACTAAGCAGTCAGCCCAGCACCCTGCTCTGCTGCCACGACCCAAATAAAATCTTCCATTGACATCAAAGCTCAGCTGCTTTGATCCATTTTTAATGCCACAAGTATCGCACAAGGTTAACATCTCTCTCTTAAGGCTTTGAAATGGCAATTTCCATTAAGGAGCCGAAGGAGCTGCTCTATTGCTTAATGGTCTGGCAGAAGTAAAAGTTGATATCTGTGTGAATATGCACATGTGTGTGAGTTATCTTTATGCAGAGGGTGAGAAATTTGTCATGTTCAATAACTGATTGACAGTTATGCTTCAATCAAGGTGTGTGTGTGCGTGCTTACTGGGTTTGCACGTGTGTCTGAGCAGCCCGGCGCACATCCCGGTCTTCTGGCTGGCCGGTGCTCATGTAATTGATCTAAGAGAAAATAGTTGTGGCTCTCTCAGAATGACAATTCTTCCTACAAAGGCCAGAAGGATTATCAATTGAAGAGAGACAAGAAAAGAGACTATTTCTACTGAGATTTACTTATAAGCATCAAAGTGAAAAAGGCTAAATTTCTCGTCTTTTTGCATCATCTTTATTTCTCATACACGCTACATTCAAGCTGCACAGCCACAGGGCTGAAGCTCAGAACATATATGGTAATATTTCTGCAACTTTGCAGACGTTCTTGAACTGTGGTGCAGGCCTTACTGCTGGGGTGTGGAGCCGGCTATAGATGACATGTGGACAACCAGGTGAAGAATATACATGATGGTGTTTGATGATACTGTTATGCTGACTTTTATTTAAGTAAAAATAACGGGATCCTTTTTTATTACTAATAACTGTTAATAACTGATAACGATTGTGGCTTGTGAGGTGTGGGGAAAGAACGGTTTTCGATTTCTGAAGTGAAGAACCACTAAGTTAAACTATCACTATGGGCTAAGTGCTCTGAAACAAAAAGCAGAAGATATTAGTGTGTTTAATAAACTAATTCTCTTAAGGGTGATCGCAAAGCTTAGGGAATGTGCTCATTAAATTTAAATCTCTTTCAAGATCATCTTCTTGTGCACCTCCATTGTATCAAAGCTGCAATCCTGTAAGCTAAAGAACTCACTGAGTTCTGTACCAGCTGCAATGCACCACGAACATCAGGCTACAATACTTGGTGTTTGTCCTCAAACACTTCTTGTCTCAATCCTCACCTGAGGTGCTGCCTTCAGGCTTGGACGCTGAACTCTTCAATTGAAAACTACTGAGGTACAGTACGAGTGCTGCAGACCCAGCACTCGTTATCAGCAATGATCCTATACAGGAAATTTGGATCAGTTTGAGCAAGTTGATCTTTGCTTTCTGTGCAAGTTTGAGTTCTGTAGTGAAATCACAGGCTGCACAGTCCAAATGGTCAGAACCAGACTACCGAGGAGCAGCAGGCTAGCGAACATGTCAGAGAGGATGAAATTAAGAGAGAGAGGAAGGCCAAATTTAAAGCATGCAAGAATTTTGATTTTTATGGGCCTCTTCCCTTTTTGATCACATCTTATAAATTCTAACTGTGAATTTGTTCCGAGTAGGTAAAGAAGTGACTGGCATACCATGCTTTGTCTGTGGCAGAACAAAACTAAGCCATCATGTGAAGAATTAAAGAACTGAATATCAAATTTAAATCGTCGACATTTCTTCTGTTGCACAGGTTTACAGAAAGCAATTTGTCAAAGGCGGTACAGGTGACTAAGCACTGAGTTGAGCCAGAAAATGCAGTTTTGTTAGAAATGTATTGACTCTAAAATGAATGCAAAACAAAGTCATTCAAACTGTTCTGATGGCATTGGAGGCTTATTTTTCTTGCTCTCTGTCTGAATCTTTCATCAAATGATGCGTTTGGGGAAAACTTTCTGTAAATATCTAACACTAAACACATCAGCAACAGTTTAGGCTGTGTAGAAGAAAAAAAAAACTTCTCTGTTGATGAATACATCAATACCCCATTAGAGTGGGATTCTGACCATTTTTCAAAGCAGGAGCTATCAAAAGTGAAGCTGTTGCATTCACTAATGACATCAGAGATCATTCTTTCCTGCTGTCCATTGTAAATAAGCGTGTTAATGATGTTGATGAAAAGAAAGTCTGTTAAAAATTAGAAGGGATTTTTTTTTTTTTTAAATTGGCTGCACTAAAGCCCGTCTACTGGCCCACTTAACTATTTGTGTGTGTCTCATTTCGAGGATAATTTACTGTATTATTTGTAATTTTGTATTTCATTTTGTTCTGGTGCATATGTATTCATGGATAATTAGAATCTGCAATAATGGGAGCTATTTCAGCCAATGGCATCGCAGAGCTCAATCAGGAGCTATTGACAGCTATTTCCCATTATGTACTGTATTTATATGCTCCTTCAGCGCTGCATTAAATCAGTGGAGTGGCACTTCACATAAATGCATCTAATTTGACTATAAACTCTGTGTTCAAAGCCACAAATTTTGCTTAGGTTATTAGGTCGACATTAAAGGGCAATGTCAAATTCTTCATGTGCATCGAGCCGTGCAGCCAGGGCTGATGGAGGGAAGCCCAGTTTCCTTACCCAGTAGGGGCGACAGCAGAGGAATGCTAGCAGGTGGGCCAGTTGTCTTGCTACGGTATTAACTCCAATCATCATAAGTCAGACTTCACTGCACCACCCAACAGTATCGCAGATTTCCTTGTCATCAAGCCTCCAAGCTGAACAGCACTCATTCAGCAAGGAGGAGGCCAGGGCCTCTCAAAGCTGTGCACAGCTAATGGCATTAACCTCCACTAAACAGGGGATCAAGAAAAAGGGTTGGAGGTAAAAGGACAGATGATGATGGGAGATGAAAACATGATGGGTAAGTCACCAGTGTTATGATGACAACCAAAACTCAACTGTTTTAAATGAATGTATTAATGTATTAAATGTATTAAAATGTGTTAACATCTGACACATGTTTCAAGGTATAGAAAAAAATTTAATTTAAGCACTGATTACAGACTGTATATAAAAGATGGATGTAACCACTGGAATGTCACCCACTGGTTTGTTAAGTCCCGATTGAAAACTTTGTTTTGTTTTGTCAACACATTTGAACAAGAGGGTTGTGTGCAAAGTTATCAGCAAAGAAACTTGGTAAGCAAGATGCATAAATACACTGTATAGCTGCTGTATGGGTGCATCTCATATGCATAGATAACTGCAAATTAGTGCTAAATAACACACAAATAAAATACTATAATTTCATTCACTAAAACTAAAGCACAGACTTATTGGTAGGGTTGTTGTTACAATTAGCTGCACACCAAGCTGTACTATTTTTCAGGTAACTGCATTAATAGAAGCTCCAAAACATGAAGGAGAGGTCACGTTCAGTGACTCCAGTAACTGCTGTCAAGCTTAGCAGACAACTAGTTACACCCACCTGCCAATCAAAGTGACCATGCCCCTAAAATGTGTGACTTTAAGCCTTACAAAATTGACATGTGAGTTATTAAAAATTTACTCCCCATAACTTGTTATGAAGGGGGAAAAAAAGCTACATGGAGTAAAATTGTTTTTCACACCAGGCTGTAAACATGTTTATTTCTTTCTAAAGTTGGGCATTTTAACATGTCAGTCTGTGTAGATTGGCTCACTTCTAGAACCAGACTCCAGCGGTCATTGAAGGAATCGCACACTTGGCACTTGCACTGCAATGGCTTCATTTTTCATCCTCTGGGGTTGGTGCTACTAGAACTATGATAAAGGATTATGGAAGTTTGGAGGGTTACACAAACAGCTGAATTACAAGTTTCTACCTGGAAATTTGTACTTGTTTGCGTACGTTTGGCCAGCATAGTGCTGAATTGTTTTCATACAGGGGTGTCATTGGGTTGAATGCTTAAGTGTATAGTCTTAAAAGCTTGAAAAAAGAAGGCAAATGGACTTCTTTAAGTTTGTGAAGACGTTTCACCTCTCATCCAAGAGGCTTCTTCAATCTTCGGTAAACTGAAGAAGCCTCTTGGATGAGAGGTGAAACGTCTTCACAAACTTAAAGAAGTCCAGTTCCGTTCTTTTTTCAAGCTCTTTAGACTACAATGACCTGGATGACTGAGAATCTACACAGACTTAAGCGTATAATGATTTTCATATACTGTACCTCAAGCATTTTGAGGCTTGGGGCTCTGTTTTTACACCTTTTTTTAAAATTTTTACACACACTTATTCTGGATTTTTTATTTTTTTTACATGTATCATCCTCCATCTAACAGGATGACTAAATGGACATGTATGTGATCTGTCTCTTTTCTATTGACTCTAAAAGCTTGTGGAAAATCTGTAACAAATGTGGTTTGACATTACTCCATGACTAAACAATTTTTTAGTAGCACTGAAAAATTTTCAGATAATAAATTTGCTGCTGTGTCAAAGTCAAAATTCTGTTTTTATGACAGCTCTATTTCTGAGTCAGTAGATGATGGTAATACTGTCCAGCACTGATGTAAGTGTGAATGAGAGCGTTCCCACACTGGGTGGGCTCCACACACAGTGACTCACAGTGTGACACATCGGTCTGCATTTGGTGTCAACTTGGACACACTATGACGCTGATTGCAGTGAAAACAACCATAGCTAATTTTCACAAATCCACTGATCACAGCACTCGGGTCATCTTAAAATCTAGCATTTATGTTCCACTTAGCCATTTATCGATAGTAAGCTTGATCTGCTCATGTTGTTTAGTCCACAAGCCATTCCTCCAGCTAATGCTGTTTAGCCAACCACAGAGAAGTCGCCAGCCAAAATGATCCACCTGTCCACACTCAACACTTCTGGCCACATTAGCCTCTTCCTCCCACTCCATCCCACGCTGCCATGACCTGCTTTTCAGCCTACGCTGAGGCAGCTCTTAGCCTGGGGCCCTAACCAGGACCTGTCCACAGCTGGACATTGAGTTTCCAGTTCATACGATGAGAATTAGAATTTTCGCCCCAGGGATCATCTGGAGCCAGAAGATGCCGATTCTCTCCTGAAGGCTGATGTTCTCAGAACTACTGCGCACTGACCCTCTTCTTTCTTTCCCAACAGTCCTCTAAATAAAGAGGAACTCATTCAGGAGGAAGTGAGTTGTTATTAGCCAGCTCTGATTTTCTAGCCAGCCCCTTGTGCACATCAACACCCACAACAACAATGATTACAGGATGTAATATCCTCCCCGCTTCACTGCCTTGCCCTGTTTACTCAGGTCTTCAGCACCAACATTTTTCCCTTAATGGCCATGTAGGAAATTATTCCAATGGACGGGCACAGACAGGGAAATAATGAGAGAGAATTACATGGCAAAAAAGAACGAGTGACAGAAAAAAAATTATGGGAAGAGGAGAGGGAGAGAGACACACACAGGAAGAGAGGGAGAGAGAGAGAGATCACAACCTGGGAGCTCTTGGCTGCTGCAAGCAGAGTTAGCGGAGAGTGACACTTCTCCATGTGGCTGGCATATGGAGCCAATTGTGGCAGCAGCACAGGACGGCTAGGAGCAGGGAATCAGAGAAGGAGTGGCTGGCTCTGACAGCCTTTACACAGGAAAGGCAAGGCTGATGGAGCTAAAGGATGATACAGATGTCAGTCTCAGGCCAAGTCAGCCATCTGTCATGGGGAACTGGCCAAGTCACACTGGCCTGGTCGGGTGGAGAAAGTAGCGGGAGACTCATGATGATAAGTCATTATGAGCTGAGAGCTGTCCTTTCAACATGGCTTATATCCAATAGTACTTTGCACTGGTGTAGACAGAGGACAGTTAGACACACAAGTCAGACAGTGTGGGTCAGTATAGACATAACAGTACTTTTGGAGAAATGTCTGAAAGGCATCAGATAGATTCTTAGAGTTGTTTACTTATTTTCTTATTAGATATTTCTGGATCTGAATACACACTTCGAAGGTTTCCAACGTGCACAAACACATCTTCGCTTTAGCTTGCACAGTGCTAATTTGCATCGATTTTACAATGTAAAATCTGTACTGGCACAGATTGAAAATGTTCAGACACCCAGCCATCTGCAGATGTGAGGGAACGTACAGGAGGTACTGAAATAATGCATGGAGAAGTGTGTGGGAGACCTTATTATCTCCACTGAGAAGGTTCACAGTGATGTTAAAACGTCCAAAATTCAAGGAAGTGCAGTTTCAAAAGCTTGCATGCTAAGGCCACAGGGATACGTTGCTGCCCACGGAAAGTGAAAAATACTTTAGGATTTCTTGCAAATAAAAGGTTGCGGTTAATGAGCAGCATGTCTGAAGCAGAAAATTATGCACATTGACTTGAAGTAGGAATATTCTATTTTAGATTTCAGCTCCATCAAAGGCCTTATGTTCTTCTGTACTGTGAATCCCTTGTGTTCTACATCAATAATCCTGCTTTTTATGAACAAATAATTACTGTTGTCTTCACCTTTGTTTATATATAGCATGACATTTTGGCATACATCTCTGTGACATATACATATTGTAAACAAGCAGATCTACCTGATTGGCTTTCTAGCATCCAAGCTGACAGTGACAAGCTATTAAACAGTGGGACCTTTTTATTTGCATATATAGTTATGAACTCACTCCCTTCCTCCTCTTTTTTTCTTTCTTTTTCTTTTCTCTCAGCTCGTCACTGGCAACTGGCTGTACGTCGAGCAGAATCTTCTCAGATAGAGGGCAGAGAGGGAATGTTAATTGGCGAGCAATACTCTCTTGTTGAGACACAGTCCATAAATGAACGACTATAAATTATTTATATGCCTAATCAGACAGCATGTGCTCAAGTTATTCTCTCAAACAAGACAGCTTCTGTGCTAGTCCACTTTTTTTTTTTCATCCTGGTAAATAATTCTAGTTTCTTTTGATAAGAGTGCAGTCACACAAGGCTGTGTGCTAGAAGAAGCAGCCTAATGAAAATATGGTGCTGCAATGATGAAATAGCTGTTTTCTGGCTGCAATCACGGTCAGGAAAATGAATGACCCGCTTAGCACCAGGTATTCAAATGCATCCTGTGTTTGGAGGGTTTTATTCTGGTAGACCAAAAACAAATGCAGCCCAGGTGTAAATGTGCATAAGGTACACTAAGTATTAGCAACCATAGGATAATGAAATGAGACTAATCCATTAGGAATGGATATAGAGATTTAAAAAAAAATAAACAAAAACCATTTGTACATTCAGCCAGGAGATGCAGAGAAACTCAGCGATCATTCAGTTCATCATTTACTCAAAAAAAAAGAAAGAAAAAAAATTGGATAACTGATAAAAAACAAATTGTATGTGACCCCCTCCAACCCCCCTCTGGCAATTAAAACATCATTTGTTGGTGGTTTTCAAAGCTATTACTAATCACTGATTTGGAAACATTAGTTTGGTTGGGTTTAGGCACAAAAAAACTCTGAGTTTACTAAAAGACAGTGGTATTTTTTTTGGGATAGTGAAGCACTGTAGCCTAGATTAAAATATCTACTTTGCTACATTAAGGAGACCTTTGTTACCATGTTTACAATCATGCTTTAAAATGATCAGTTAGAACCAGGAAACCAAAAAGAAAGTTCTGCGGACCCATCAACCCACCCTGAACTCCGCCCCACTCTGTGGCTATGTAAAAAGCTCACCTTAGTTCCCCAAAGCTAGTGAGCTTTGTAACCATAAAGTAAACATATGTCATTATGGAGAACTTGGTGAAACAAGTTCTGCCCTTCCTTTGGCTCAGTCACACTAGAGTAAAAATTGGATGGCAACCTCCTCGTGACAAGGAAAAATTTGTGGTTGCCTGGTGATTGAATTAAATTTTTTATTTTTGGAGACTAATCGCTAGTAGTTACAATGACCAACTGGTCAGAGGTTGAACGTGGTTGATCGCAGGGCAGTTGCACAGATCAGCTGGTGGGAGGCAACCTGTCACCAAACAATCGTGGTCTGACTTAGATGTACTGTTCTCACTGTCATCACTCTCAGACAGATTGGCAAAGGTTTGCAATTAATTTACAAATGAAGACAGATCTCCAACATGTTGCAATCAATCTGAGACGATCTGTGCTGATGAGCGTAACTTCCCTGCGACATACCTCTCTGCAATAGGGGAATCAACTCAACTGGTTGCCAGCTGGTTGTATTCTGGTTATATTCCCATATAAAAGCAAGGTTAGGGCTGAGGGCCTATTTCACTTTGCAGTTAAATCGCCATCCAGAGTCACTTTTTGTGGAGGAATTTTAGAATTTCTGTTTCAAATCTATGAGGTTCTGGCCGGACTCTGAATGTAAGTAGGCAATGTGAATTTCTGTTTAAGACGGAGATGAATTTCTGTGTTTGCTGAGGGCAACAAATTTGCGACAGTAACAGACTTACAGTTTTCAGAGATGTATCACAGTTAATCGCCGTATTATCACAAAAAAATTGCATGTAATTGCCAACTTGGCCCAATTAATCACAAACTGATAGCAGACTGACAGCACACTGACTCCGTCTTTCTGCCGTTTATCAAGTCGCTTTAAAGATGACGGGGACCATCGCTTTAACTAATTTTGGTCGTGCCACAGTCTCCAACCACTGTTTTTCCTAGTCTGAGTGTAACATTAAGTAATAGGAGTGCAATTTGTCCACTTAACCTTTAATTTGGTGATTCATTTTATGTTTTGGATTTAATAATGTATCTGAAAACATAACCTGGGGCTCTGGATATTATGATAGCATTTTGCAGTGCTTTCTAACCTTAAAAATTAATTAACATTAAGAGATTACTATCCTATTATTTTGCTGCTAATTTGTTGTATAGACCTTAACAGAAGTTTCTTTCAGCTGCTCCCTTATTCACAAACGGCCACCACAGCAGATGGCCACACATGTTTGATTTTGAAGGTTTTCCCACCAGACTCCCTTCCTGACACAGCCCTCCCACGGATTTGGGTCACCTCCTGGTCTTAAAGCAGGCATCTTTCACATATTAGGCAAATGGGTTAACCACTACACTATGGAGCCACTGTTACACAGACTTCAATATCTTATTAGATAAGTTTCAGACCAAGTTTAAATTTAACACATTTTGGAAATATATTTCTTAAATTATTTCTTACTTCTTACTTTATTTCTTAAAGTCATGTCAGTTTGAACAGCCAGTGCCACAGTGAATGTGAGCCTAATTCAAGCAAGACACTATGCAGAAACAACATGAATGCCAGCCAGACATTATGATCGCCACTGTGTTCCGCTTTGTGTCGGTGCAGCAAAGGTAAAATGGATTCTCCTGTTCTTGAATGGTCTGCACTGCTATATCCTGAGCTTCTGGGAGTGTAAGGTCAGTGCTTTCATAGATTTTTGTAGCATTTAGAAGCAAGCCCACGCCAGGAAGCGGGGCCATTACTGGATGTAGAGAGGAGAACACAACCAATAAAGAACCATCATCAGACTCTTCAGATGCCTGGAATACCACAATATGTCCTGCTACAGCCCGGCTGTCTGTCAAACACAAGGCTGCATCAATTCCAACAACACAGTGCTCTGAGAGTCTCAACCACACATGCACACATACAAGATAGGCACAATGTCTCGGCATTCACACACTTGACAGAGAAAAATACAGAGACAGACACATTTCTTCCTTCAAATGCCACAAGGTGCTGGAGGGTTAAATTAAATGGACTGCTAAAAATTTGCAACAAGAAAGAACACAAGGGTGGAAAGTGGATGCTTCAATGGATGTTTTAAAATTGCATCTACAAGAAAAAGAGACTGTGTTCTCACACTGAGATTTCTGCAAGAGCCAGTATAAAGGACTTGCTTGTGTTTCATGACCTCTCTTTTACATCTTTACACCTAAGACACAACCTGTCTAGACTGTCATTTGCTGGAAGCCCCAAACTTCTGCTTTAACAAATATCGTGTTTGCGAAAGTGTCCTTGAGCATGACTGTAAATTGTATCCAGTCCCTGAGTCCTGCTGTCCTGTGGCAGAGCCTGACATCTGACCTCCATCTATGATGGGACAGGAGAAAAGAGAATTTCTCCACAACGATCAATAAAGTACCATTCGTTCTGATGCTGGGTCACAGCAGAAACACCTCAATCCTCCCTTCTGATAAGCTTCAATTTTAGTTTGTAACTAGTGTCGACAAAGGTGGCGGTTCAAAGCTAAATCCTCACAGAACAAAGCAATTTTTTAAATTTCACATTAATTCAAGCATCATGCTTGTTATTTGTCTAGATTCTGGGTTCTATGTTTGGACAGTGGGTCTGAAAATATAGACATGCAGAGAAGCATAACAGCTTGTTACAGCTGTGTCTACAGATGGTATATCTATACCAGAATATTCAGTTATTCAAAATGTTCATTCAATCTTTTTTGTTTATGTCACCATCACAGCCAGTGGATGTGACAACCCTGTCACTCACCCAGTTTGTAATGCAATGCTGGAAAGTTTAAAGGCAATGATTCATCATCATATAATTTTCCCTCTTTAACATTTCTGTATAGTAATGTAAGTGTACATATGGATATACAATGAATATATGTAGCCCTTATATCCAAATAAGGCTAAAAAATCCAGTACTGGTTAGGCTCTTCTACTTTATCGACTTTTCATTTCCTGAGCAATCTGCAAATCTACAAAGTTAATCTTTAGTTTTGGTGAACACACATAGAATATTTTACCATGGTCCAAAGCTCCTCATTGCTGGAGACTTACAGAAGCCCTGTAATAAAAATGTGATTTGTCTATGAGAGTGCGACCCATATCTAATGTTTTTTCATCTTTTGTCCAAAGCACACTAGGATAGTGTAAAGCTTACACGTGCCCTTAAATGAGGATAACCACATACTCGTGCGAAGAATGGAATGGCTCAGTTTTGCAGTACAGGGCCAATCCATTTACAGTGGGGCAAAAAAGTATTTAGTCAGCCACCAATTGTGCAAGTTCTCCCACTTTAAAAGATGAGAGAGGCCTGTAATTTTCATCATAGGTATACCTCAACTATGAGAGACAAAATGAGAAAAAAAAATCCAGAAAATCACATTGTCTGATTTTTAAAGAATTTATTTGCAAATTATGGTGGAAAATAAGTATTTGGTCAATAACAAAAGTTCATCTCAGTACTTTGTTATATACCCTTTGTTGGCAATGACAGAGGTCAAACGTTTTCTGTAAGTCTTCACAAGGTTTTCACACACTGTTGCTGGTATTTTGGCCCATTCCTCCATGCAGATCTCCTCTAGAGCAGTGATGTTTTGGGGCTGTCACTGGGCAACACGGACTTTCAACTCCCTCCAAAGATTTTCTATGGGGTTGAGATCTGGAGACTGGCTAGGCCACTCCAGGACCTTGAAATGCTTCTTACGAAGCCACTC
>VUQS01032884.1:0-11254 GCA_015108495.1 Heterochromis multidens
GTTTCTCTGAATCTTTTGATGATGTTATGCACTGTAGATGATGAGAGTTGCAAAGCCTTTACAATTTGATGTTGAGGAACATTGTCTTTGTAGTATTCCACAATCTTTTTACTCACTCTTTCACAGATTGGAGAGCCTCTGCCCATCTTTACTTCTGAGAGACTCTGCCTCTCTATGACATCCCTTTTATAGCTAATCATGTTACAGACCTGATATCAATTAACTTCATTAGTTGCTAGATGTTCTCCCAGCTGATTTTTTCTTGCTTTTTCAGCCATTTGTTGCCCCCGTGCCAACTTTTTTGGGACCTGTAGCAGGCATCAAATTTGAAATGAGCTCATTTAGTTGATGAAGGTGTAAAATTTCCCAGTTTCAACATTTGTCATGTTATCTATGTTCTGTTGTGAATAAAATATTGGCTCATGTGATTTGGAAGTCCTTTGGTTTTCATTTTGTTCAAATTTAAAGAACATCCCAACTTTTCCGGAATTCGGGTTGTATAATGCATTCAGTGGTACAGCAACATTAAACAAATTGGCCACCAACAATAAATCTGCCTTTGTGCACCAATCCAACTTGTCAGTGGTTGGCTGTTGCAACCCACAAAGCACAATGAGCAAAAAGAGTGTACAGAAGAGGAACGGACGAGAAAAAGAATAGATGAGCCCCCACTTTATATTACGCCCCAGTCTAGGGACAGGGAAGCGCAACATAAGGGTTAAGAAGGGTGTCCCTGCCCCAGTCCCCAAAACCAGAAGTCCAGCTGTGATTCACAGTTAAAGGTGTGGTTTATTATTACTCTTTGTTATTTTGGCCTTTGTTCATCCCAGAGCCTATGCTTTCAGTTTTTGGTATTGTTTTTCTAATAAACAAAATCAGCTATATGTGCTACCTAAACCCTATGTGAAACAAAACCAAACAAAAGCCAGGTGCTATCCATAACTCTCTAGCTCAGTAAAACTGTACAAAATAAATAGGCAGTTCACCCCATCTGCTTCAGTGATGGCTGTGGCTGCCTCTGCTCCAGCTTTCACAGTTAACCCTCCAGAGCAACAAGGTGGGTGGATTAAGCTATTTACAAGAACACTATATACAAACCCAGGTTTCTCTCAGGAAAACACATACACAAAAGTTTGGAGGCCAAGGATTGGCTCCATGAGTGCTTCTGCTGTCAGTTGCTACCAGGGGAGCAACTGCTGAAGCCGGGGTTTTTGAAAGATGACGATGAGGACCAATCAGCAGCTGATACATCGAGGTCAGCCCAAATGGCTCAACCAATCCGGAGGGACATCTGCGGAGACTCTCAGATCCTTAAAGGGAGAGAACACACTCACGCACAGTAGCAATTCACAGACACACTAGACACTGAAATAATTCCTGTGTTATGGCCCTGGCCCGTTTTCATTCTAATCCAATCTTAAACTTAGAATCTACTTGTTTTGTGATTTCATCAGAATTATTCCTTATGTGCTTAGCTAGTTATACTTTCAGCAGTACTCACCTCTTCCTGGTTGTTTCCTCAGGAGAGCGTGGGGACAAAACAGTCTGCAAAGTCCAGTCAGCTGATTGTGTTGCACTCAAACAGTGATGTCACTACAGCCCCACCACCATTTTTTGAGGGTGGGGCTACTCATTGCAGTATTTTCCTGGATGATAGGTGTTACCCATGGAGTTTTCATCAGAAAGTCTCACCTTTTCAAGCTGTTGCAACATATTCCTCTGTATAATCTGGGAATCTCTGAGCTTCTGCACAATATATCATTAAAAGAGTCTTCAACCCATCTGTGCACAGAGTTATAAAAAGTGAGAGGTGCACGACCAGCCAAAACAACACCAAAGCGTGGCTTGTGCCAGCAGATATGACATCAATTTTGGAATGCACCTCCACTCTTCCAGAGCTTCCAGAGCAAAACATTGTACCAAGGTGGGGGAGTATAATCAAAAATATTGCTCATTTGTGTAATTGCCTTTTAATTTTTTTCTTTAGAACATACGGGAATTTGTATATATGTAAATTTTTATTTTTTAGTCTGGTGAAACATAATTCCAATATAGAAGCTCACATATAGTGTCTTTTTTTTTTTCTCAAAGTCTCTTAAATGCCTCAACAATATTTGTCTTTTGTGTATTTTTTGTCAAGATATTTAATTTTCCGTAATGGTCTTGACTACAG
This sequence comes from Heterochromis multidens, assembly GCA_015108495.1. Classification (NCBI taxonomy): domain Eukaryota; kingdom Metazoa; phylum Chordata; class Actinopteri; order Cichliformes; family Cichlidae; genus Heterochromis; species Heterochromis multidens. The sequence continues at coordinate 2,174 of VUQS01032884.1, forward strand.
TGGCCGTGAGAGGTCAAATGTACTGCAATTTAAGAAAACACCAGAAGATGGAAAAACGCTGCAAAAGCACACAAAACACAACGGAAGTTGAAAGAAAACAATGGAAATAGAAAAAACAGCGAAAGCTTAAAAAAAAAAATCACAAAACAAAACACAAGTGTTTTTGTGGGGACAATAAGGTGATGGAACAGCTGTGGAAGTGACAAGCTAACAGTAAACAACACATTACCTGCATCTTTTTCTGCCTCACAGCACTGATGAACCGTCTGCTTCCTTTAAGCCTGTCTCAGTGCGATCTTTTACAGGTTTTGGTTTCTGTCACTTCCGCAGCTGGTCTGTTACATCATGGTGTCCCCAGAAACACTTCCGTTGTCTTTTGTGATATATTGTTTTTTTTCTATTTCTGTTGTGTTTTATTCAACTTCCTTTGTGTTTTGTGCAATTTTACAACATTTTTCTATTTGCTGATGTTTTCTTAAGTTGCAGTCCATTTGACCTCTCAGGGCCGCCGTGCTTGACCATCCCAATGTAGGCTCCAGGTACCCCACTGCGACAGGTATGGTAAAAACAAACTTTAAAACAAACGCTTTCAGTATTCATTGATGTTGATGTGTGTTTTCTGAAAACCAACCAATCCTATTAGTAGTATTTACTCTTAAAATAACAAGAAAAATATCATCCATGCTTAGTGACCTGAATGCTACATGTGCACACAATGCATGCTGCTCATTTTGGAGTACTAACACCTTTTTGATTCCAATTCAAGTAAAAATGTACATAAATGAAAGACAGGCAGCTAATATATAATAGAGAATGACAAAAAAATTATTTGAATGCAGTTTTTAATGGCTCCAGTCGTTCTGTGGTCTGCAGAATGACTACAAAATTCCTCAGAGAATATTCCCAGTAACCATCAGTCAAATTATCAGCTTGTCACAACGCCAGGTTCAGCGAAATGACTCAGTAGTGTTATGCTTCAGTCAAGACCACTGAGCCAGAATAAACACCCCGAATATCAAGGTAGTGAGTGAATAGTTGAATAGGAATCTGTTACTGGAAAAACCCCAAAGTGGCCTTAGAAGAATCGAGATGGAATTGTATTTATTTTAAAATACGTGCAAGTGTCTGTGCAGAGAAATATACTGTGGGTTGCTGTAGGACACAAAGCCTTACTCAAAAACATGTTATGTGGACCTATACACCCAGCATTTCAACTCTGTTCAGGAGATGGGTTCATGATGGAGAGGAAAACAATAAAAATATCACACAAGATGTACAACCCCAATTCCAAAAAACTTGTGACGCTGTGGAAAATGTGAATAAAAACAGAATGCCATGATTTGCATATATCACAAACCCATATTTTATTCACAATAGAGCACAGAAAACACATAAAATGTTTAAACTGAGACATTTGACTATTTCATGAAAATATTAGCTCATTTAAAATTTGATGGCAGCAACAGATCTAAAAAAAATATGGGAACCAACGGCTGGAAAAGAAAGTGGTACTAAAAAGAAACAGCTAGAGAGCATTTTGCAAGGAATTTAGGTTATTTGGCAACAGGTCAGTAAAATGTTTGTGTGTAAAAAGAACATCTTAGAGAGGCAGTTTCCCAGATGTCAAGGTGAGCAGAGGATCACCGATTTGCAAAAAGCGGCATCTACAAATAGTGGAACAATTTCAGAATAATGTTCCATAAAATTGCAAAGAAAGTAAACATCTCATCATATACAGCTACTTTTAGCTGCTCCCTTATTCACAAGGGATTGCCACAGCAGGTAGCTCCACATGTTAAATTTGGCAGATTTTTATCTGGGTGCAACCCCAAAAAGATTTGTGTCTCCTCCCAGGATTGAACCAGGGAGTCTTTCACTTGTTAGGCAAACATGTAAACCACTACACTACAGAGCATCTGATGTCAGTGAATCTGGAGAAATCTCAGTGTGCAACGAACAAGGCTGTGATCTTCAGGCCTTCAAGCAGTACTGTGTTAAAAACAGGTATGATTCTGTCATGGAAATCACTGCATCATTCAGGAACACTTCCAGAAATAATTGTCTGTCAGTTCACCATGCTACCTGTAAATGCAGGTTAAAGCTCTATCATACAAAGAAGAAGCCATATGTGAACATGATCCAGAAATGCTGCCATTTTCTCTGACCCGAAGGTCATTCAAAATGGTTTGAGGCAAAGCGGAAAAGTGTTCTGTGGTCAGATAAATCAAAATTTAAAATTCTTTTTGGAAAACGTGGACTCTGTGTCCTCTGGACTAAAGAGGAGAGGAACCATCAGGCTTGTTATCAGACTACATCTCCGATGGTACAGAGGTGCATTAGTGCCTATGGAATTGGCAGCTTGCACATCTGGAAAGGCACTATCAGTGCTGAACTGTATGTACAAATTTTAGAGCAACATATGCCAAACATCTTTTTCATGGAAGGCGTTGCATATTTCATCAAGACAATACTAAACCACGAACTGCATCTATTACAACAGCAGAGCTTTGTAGTAGAAGAGTCTGGGGACTGAAATGGCCTGCCTGCAGTCCTATGTTCCTAGTGGAACATAATTCCAATATAAAGGCTCACATAGTGTATTTTTCTCACAGACTCTTAAATAACTCTACTTGCTTATAACCTAGCACTTAATGCAGATAAAGCCATTTCAGTGAGGACTACTACATTCAAATGAGGACTGCTATTTCCCTCTGCAGCAATGTAAATTTGACATGCTATATTCTGAAATCAGCAGCAAGACCCAAGCACAAAAGAACAGGCATCAATCACAACAGCTGTAACACTGATTAAGTCAAATGCAGCATGAAATGGAGCAGCTGGGGTGGAGGTGGGCTGCAAAGTGGCTTGTAGATTTGCAGCAACTCTGGGCAGCCTGAAACAGCGTAAATTGAGTGACTTTTATGAAATGTTCCTTTTGGATGTGTAGAAGGGTATCAGCTGGACCAGCCATCTTATCTTGCAGACACCATGCAATAATGTGCCATTCTCAGTTTTGATTTATTAGATGCAACTATTGGTACACTACTACTGACTGGCTAATTTAATAAAACAAGAGTAAGATCTCCCAAGTGGCCAGTTTGGACCCAAGATTCAACAAAGCTCTGGTAGTCATAGCCATGGCAGCAGGCTGAAAACATAATGCTTCATATGCAGAATAAATGACAATAGATTATATAGTTTTATTTATATAGTTTTAAGGGGAAGACTGCAACTAAAAACACACAGAAGTAGAGATGGGCTGTTTGACACTGAGGCTTGGAAGCCTGTTTCACTCTATTGAAGCAGACTTGTTCGAAACACTGTGTCGAGGCTTGTATCAAATCTCCGTGATCATGTGACCGATGATGTTTGAGGCTTCATACCTCACAATGAAACACCTGAAGTGAGGTGACTGATTTGAATCTTTGGCGCTGTTTCATTTGTTATAAGGAGACGTGAAATGCTCGGTGTTACCTCCCTGCTTCTTCATATAGAAGAAGAACTTTATGAAAAGTTAAAAATGAATTTTAGATTAGGTGTGGGATTAGTTGTGCCAAAATAAAGACGGTATAAAAACAGAGCGCTCACTGTGAAACAGATTGAACAGCTGATTGCCTACATTTTAAAATTCACCTCACAGCTGGCTACAAAAAATGTAAAAAAAATACATTTTAAATACATGAATTATTGTAAAATAATTAAAACAGTCAAAGTTTATCATCTTCTCTTCATCTGCAGCCTCTCATCCAGCATTCATACTGTTCCACCTCAGTCTGCAGCTTCACCTCCTCAGCTCTGCTCCTCAGGCCTGAAAACCCGTCCGATTTCATCCTTTATTTGCTTGGATTAGTTCTCCACTCTGGACTCTTTGCTCAGTTCAGCTACGGTTCCCCTGCTGCTCTGCACAGAGTCAGCAGCCCACCCGGTTCTCCACACCTTCGTCCACACACTTCACGTTCTGACTTGCTCTGCTCTGGTGTTGTGCCAAAAAGTGATTTCCAATATTTCTGTGTTTATGTACAGTGGTATGAAAAAGTATTTGCCCACTTCCTAATTTCTTTTTTTGCACATTTGTCACACTTACATGTTTCAGATCATCACACAAAATTTCATATTAGACAAAGATAACCAGAGTAAATACAAAATGCAGTTTTTAAATGATGATTTCATAAATCATCTATCCAAACCTACCTGCCCTGTGTGAAAAAGTAATTGCCCCCTAACCCTAATAACTGGTTGTTCCACCCTTGGCAGCAACAACTGCAGACTCGCAGAAAATGCAGACAGTTCAGTGCATTTATTTACAATGAATGATTTAACACTACATGACAACAGAAAGATCTTGTAGTTAGTAGAAGCTCCAAAACAGACAGATCCACAACTTCCCAGACACAGTCACAAGAAAGTTCCAACTGAATCAGATCCACAGTCCCTCTTTCCACAAGATCACTCTTGTTCTGCACTAAGTCTGCAGTAAAAGTACTGCATTGTGATGTTTCTGTGACAGATTTGTTTCATTGTTGTTTGTCTTTATTCATTGCAACAGTGAGACAATAGTGTCGTCATGAGATAGAAGTGGTAAATCGAGTATAAAAAAGCATACATTCGTTACATATATATGGTGCATCCCAGTTTAGAAACCAGAAGTTTCTAAACTGGAAACCAGAAGTTTCTAATTTGGAGTCAAAAATAATACATAAAACCTCACCACATCATACGTGTTTTTTGTTCCAGTTTGATGTCATTGTCTCAAAAACCTGCCTTCTGTTTGTCATTACTTCAACATCCAGTATTTTACTCACTAACACATTCTGTCAAAGCACAACTGGATTTAGAAAAACAAATCCGATCCAACCACTTGAAGTTACCCTGAAACGTCTGATTTGAAAAACAAATTGAAATCATCAGCTGTCCCTGTCTCCTCATCTTTTCCCTCTTCGTTCTCTGTGTCTGTACAGCTTCCCCCAGGTCACACTACTTTCAAACTGTCCTGAATGAGCCTACTCGTGTGCAGCCAGCTGGGTAGAATAGGACATCTTGGCTTCAGCTGCTACACCCTGGATTATTAAAGAGAACGTATGGCCCTCTTCTGTCCATCTGGCTCATTCAAGAAAACTGATTACCTGGTATTACTCGGTGCTGACACCTCGGCACACCATTGCCTCAACGCTCTTCCCAGTGGATAAAAAACAAGAGTGTCCTGAGAAGAGCTTTTGTGTCTCAGTGGTCTAGTAGCATTCATGAGGAAGACAAGTTTGATCTGACTCAATCATATATAAGATTATACTCCATACCCCATAGATTGGGGTATAAGACTGATCTGAACCTCTGTGAAGTTCAGATCAGGTGAGTTGGCTAGCAAGGTAAACAAAATAAAACCATGGCCAGCAAACAATTTGGTATTAGTTGTGGCCCTGTGGGCAGGTGTTAGTCCTGCAGGAAAAGGACATCACCATCGTCCTAAAGCTTGTCAGGCGATGGAAGTTGTGAAACTTCACGCTGGACCTTGGATTCTGTGTCCCTCCACTCTTCCTCCAGACTCTAGGACCTTGATTTCCAAATAAAATGCAAAATTTACTTTCATCTGAAAAAATGACTTTCTTTCTTTTTTTCCTTAGCCCAGGTAAAACTCTTCTGATGTTGTCTCTGGTTCAGGCGTGGAAGCAGGAATGCAAGAGTGTTAGCCTCTTTCCTAAAGGCGTGTGTGCCGTGGTGGCTGTAGTTGTACTGATACCAATCTCAGTTCATACAAAAGCTGTGGTCATCTCTGTCACTTGTGCCCCTTTTTCATACCACACTTTTCCCTTCCAATTAACTTTGCATTAATAAGCTTTGATACAGCAGTCCGCAAACAGCCCATGAACTTCTGTGGCTTACCTTTGTTGTAGAGGTGTTGATAATAGTCATCTGGACAACTGTCAAGTGAGCGGTCTTCCCCATGATTGTGGTTCAAAAAAAAGTTTTAAATATTTTATTTTATGTTATGAATATAGAATATATGGAAGTTTAATTTTTAAAATTAAATTATAAAAAAATAGAATATTTTTAGAATTGTTTTAGTTTTTTTTTCTTTGTCATGATATTAAAGTTTTTTGAGATGCATTAGAAAAAATATCTATCAGAGGGCAGTCCAATAATAACAAATGTTTGTTGTACAGATGGAAGAAGTTTGCCCTTTAATAATGATTTTTCCCCTAAATTTAACCATGTAATTTAGTGCCTTAAGATCCATCCAATTATGAAGCAATTTACTTGATGGTTGCAAATTGTAGTCATGGTAGATGGCTGCCCCTCCCTGAGCCTGGTTCTGCTTGAGGTTTCTTCCTGTTAAAAGGGAGTTTTTTCTTCCCACTGTCACTAAGTACTGGCTCATAGGGGGTCGTCTGACTGTTGGGGTTTTCTCTCGATTATTGTAGGGTCTTTACCTTACAATATAATGCTCCTTGAGGCAACTGTTCAGGTGATTTGGCGCTATATAAATAACATTTAATTTAATTTAATTTAATTTATTTATTCATTGAAAGTATTTGGTCTCTTGTAAGACCTGAGTTCTTTGACATTTTTGCTGATAAGAGTGCCCCATTTCCATACACATTAAAGACATGTGCAGGTGTCACTGAGACTGCTGGAAGAAGGACATACAGTATGGCTATACAATTGAGTCAATAGACCAGAGAGTCAATCTGCAGCCACCCACTTTGATTGAATGTAATGAAATCCCTGACAACAGGTTAGAAATACGTACCACTGACGCAGCATCTTATTGTAAACAACTCAAGGTGATTGCGAGTGAGATCCCACCATTGGATCCTGAAGTAAAAATGCTCTTACTGCTGGGTAGGGATATCCTGCGCATCCACAGGGATCGGAAGCAGATTAATGGCCTGTATAATGTGCCATTTGCACAGAAATTGAATAAGGCTTGCCCCATCTATAGATATAGAAATTCATGCAGATAATGGACAGAGAGGTTCATAAAGATAGCAATAGTTGGGTTGCTCCACTGCCTTTCTGTGTCCCTAGGAGATGGCTGCCAGACAATAGGAGGTATGGCTACAAACATCTCAAAGCTCTCTGCCAGACTTTAGAGAAGAAACCTGAGGTAAAGGAATACTACATAAACTTCATACAAATGATGTTACTCAGCAATCATTCATTATACAGAAAGGTTATACAGAAAAGACAGTTGTGCTGGTATCTGCCATTTTTGGGCATATGTCACCCTAAGAACCCTGGCAAAATCCGCATACTTTTTGACTCAAGTGCTCATTATGATGGAGTCTCTCTAAATGGTGTCCTTCTTCGTGGCCCTGACCTGAACAATAGTCTTCTAGGGGTCCTAGAGAAATTCAGGAAGGAGCTGGTGGCTGTCACAGAGGACATTGAGCACATGTTCCACTGTTTGGTAGTCAACATAGAGTACAGAGGCTACTTGCAGTTCTTGTGGTTCTGAAGCAATGACAGTGACACTGTGGATTATTGGATGAAAGTTCATGTTTTCGGTAACACGTCATCTCCAGCTGTTGCGATACAGTATATGGACAAGGAAGAGCTGCAGAAGAGGAAGAGGACAACTATAGGAGTGAGGTGAGAAGATTTGTGGAACAGGACTTATGTAGATGATGCACTGAAGTTGTTTGTCACAGAGGAAGAGGCAATCAGTCTTCTCAAAAGAACGCAAAGGAGTGCACTGTCTAATCTCAGGTCAGCTGTGATGGATGCCTTTCCCTCTGATGATCTTGCCAGAGACCTTGACCTGTTAAGAGGGAAGGTACCTTTGCAGCATACCCTGGAGAATTCAATGTGATGACAAACCATTCACGCACAGTTGTGTGCTTTCTGTGTTAAACAGTATCATTGATCCTCTAGGTTTTGTTGCACCTGTCACAATACAGGGCAGGTATCTTCTTAGACAGCTTTCATCACAAAGGAGAACGGGACTCACCACTTCCAGATGACAAGAAAGCAGAGTGGACAAAATGGAAAGATTCACTCCACTACCTGTAGGAGCTGCAGATTCCCCAATAGTACTCTTCGTTCTCCACCTCTAGTGCTAAGTCTAGAGAACTATGTGTGTCTGCAATGACACAAATACAGACACAGAAAGAACACCAAAACTCACACGGACTCTCTGGAAATGTGGGATTTACAGCAGGATTGATCTGAATTACACTGTGAAGGCACATTTATTATGTTTCAACAACTGTAACAATAAAAAATCTGATTTTACACAGTGATTTAAACATGTGATTGAGATATTTAATGTCAGTATACATTTCTAAGTCAGCACAAACAAACCACTTGGACAAGCTCAAAATGAACACAATAACACCAAGAGTTTACCACCTCAAGTTTTCCCATGTCATACCTAATGGTCGAATCATCTCTGTCAGAAAATTAGCCTTCCAAAGGTGGAAGGAAGAACCACAGTTAGATTCCTCACCACCTGAGCTCTGAAATAAACACAGTGACTTAGAGCTATTAGGCTGGCAAAAATCACAAATATGATTATTATGGACACAAATTGTAATCATGATTATTTAACAAGGTGATTAAGTTAAAAATCTTAGGAATGTGTTTTGTTTTTTGTTTGTTAACAAGGAAATTTTCTGTCTCTAAAAACAAAGGTGATTTATTATGTACAGCCTATAATTATATCATAGCTTCTAATTATAAGCCTTCTAATCTGGAAGATACCACCCTATTCCAGCTGAGATAAAGAGGTGCACCATGCTGGTGCAAAGGTGAGGGCTTGGATGTGGAGATATAAGCCCTTTCTGCCAACAGTCATCATGGGAAATGTCAACTCTCTGCCCAACAAAAGTGATGAGCTGGAGATATTGGTGAAGACTCAGAAAGTATACCGTGAGTGCAGCCTCATGTGTTTTACTGAAACATGGTTGAATCAAAACATCTCAGACTCCAATGTGGATCTGCTTGGTTTCACCCTCATGCGGTTGGACGGAGATGCTGAAGCTGCTGGCGGGAAAGAAGGTGGAGGTCTGGCTTTGTTTGTGGACCAGAGATGGTGTGGTCCTGCGCATGTCGCTGTCAAGAAGAGGATGCGTCGTTGATGTGTTG
>VUQS01032885.1:0-10221 GCA_015108495.1 Heterochromis multidens
CTTTTAACTAGGAAAAAAAAAAAAACAAAACAGTGATTGCACTGAGTTTTTTTTTTTTTTTCTGTTGGCAACCAATTGCAAGCAGCTGCAGTAATCCCTTATGATTACAGGTGACCTGGTGGGAGACAACCTTTCCAAACAACTGTGGTCTGACTTAGACTGACTGCAATCACTCTTAGAGATTGGTGAAGGTTTGCAAATAACTGCCATCTAATTTATAAACACAGACAGATTGGCAACATGTTGCAGTCAATTGGAGTTAGTCTGCACTGATGAGCACAACTTGTCTGTGACATGTTTCTTTGCAGTAGAGGACTTGACTCAACTGGTTGCCAACTGGTTGTATTGTGGTTATAGTCCTATACAAAAGCAAAGTTGCTGAGCACCTATGTCATTTTGCAGTTAAATTGTTGTCCTGCAGAAACTCTGTCACTATTTGTGAAGGAATTTCTGAATTTCTGTTTCAAATCTATGAGGTTCTGGCTGGACTCCGAATATAAGTAGTTACAGTGAATTTCTGTGTATGTAGATGCCAACAGATTTGCAACAGACGCAAACGGATTTGTGATTTTTGCTGATTTATCAGTAATTGCAATTGCCGACTTGACCCCCATTCAAACTTGACAGGAGATTGACTCCGTCTTATTGCCGTTTTATCACCATCTTGACGCACCAAAGTCACTTTGAAGACTGCAACTGACTGCAAGTGGTCGCAGACCTGGTCCCTGGTTTTCGAAGCAACATTTCAAAGTTCATTGCACACGGTTGCAATAATTTTGGTCATGCTGCCATCTCCAACCACTGTTCTCCCTAGTGCCACTGCGTAAAAAAAACTTTGAGTGGTCAGTAAGACTAGAAAAGCACTTTATAAATGCCAATCCATTTCCACTTCCATAGCTAACTGAAAACACCAACTAGTCACATAGGCTAATGTTAGGTGCTTTAGCAACATTATGCAGCCAGGCAGGTACTGTAATTACTAACAAACTCCGAATATTTCATGATAGCATTCTGTGAGGGCCTTGTTATCATAACACACATGTAAGTAAAGCTTTTACATTTTATTAAGATTATTAGCATTCCTATAATCACAAGTAAATCCATAAAAATATGGACTTTTTGATTGGCAACAAATAAAAACTGACTTCAGATACAGTTAGAGGTGACCAGTAAAACTAAAGGTGGTGTAGGCTACATGGGCGAAACTTAGGGATTACCTGAGGGGGGTAAAAAAAAGAAAAAAGCATATTGCTCCTTTAGTGTGATTGTTTCCATTTATTGGCCATGTTTAGTAAGTTGGTGGAAGCTGTGATTGGCAGTGGGTGAGGAAGAGAAACAGACAGGGTGGGAACAGGGCCAAAAGAGATGACAAGCATATTACTTAACTCCTATGATTTAAATTAATTATTCTGAACGTGTGTCTGAACGTCTGTACAAGGCCAAAGTTTGAGCTACAGTGTGTATAGATGCTGTTAGTTTGGCTCCAGTGTAATTACATTTGTTGGTAGCTTCAGCTAGCGGTAGTTTGTGTGTGAAGGGAATTACCGAGGACTTTGAGCGCCCAGCCAAGACGGATTTAAAGTAAGAAGACCCCAGCCTGACTGGAAATCTGAGTGGATCCTCTGAAGAAAGCAGTTCAGAAGATGGGAGCTCATGAAGGACACTGGTGACCCGGAAAAGGTATTGGGAGCTACTGACAATTTTCATCCTTCGCTTTTCTCAGCTGCTTTTCTGCCACACACATCTCTACACCTGGAATAGAACTGTAAGTAGAATATTCCATCGGTTTTCATGAACGTGTAAAACAGGTCTGCTTTTGAGAGTCAGATACTTTTGGGTCAATTTTGTTTTAGTAATTAATTAGTAGGAATTTAGACATTTTCGTTGTTGATGTTTGTTGACATTTGTGTGCGGTATTGAGTTGTTAATATAGTTTATTCATCGGTTTTCTAAACATTTATTTTAAAGATATCAATATTTTTCATTTAAAGCGAACTCATTTTAATTTTTTGTGGATAATTTAAAATATGTACTTAAATTGATTTTAAAACATTAAGGCCAAATATACACTCAGCGGCCACTTCATTAGTTACACGTTGCTAGTACTAGGTTGGACCCCCTTTTTTTTTTTTTTTTACTTTTATTTTTTTTTTTTTTTTACCTTGTCAGTTCTTCGTGGCATAGATTTAACAAGTTGCTGGAAACAGTCTTTGGCGAGTTTGGTCCATATTGACATGATAGCATCACACAGTTGCTGCAGATGTGTCGGCTGCACATCCATGATGAGAATCTCCTGTTTCACCACATCCCAGAGGTGCTCTGTTTGATTGAGATCTGGTGACTGTGGAGGACATTTGATTACAGTGAACTCATTTTCACGTTTAAGAAACCAGTTTGGGATGATTTAAGCTTTGTAACATGGTGCATTATCCTGCTGGAAGCAGTGATCAGAAGATGGGTACACTGTGGTCATAAAGGAATGGACATGATCAGCAACAATACTCAGGTTAGGCTGTGGCGTTTAAACGATTTTCAGTTGTGGCCCCATGTGTGCCAAGAAAATATCCCCCACACCATTACACCACCACCAGCAGCCGGAACCGCTGATACAAGGCAGGGTGGATCCAGGCTTTCATGTTGTTTACTTCAACTTCTGACCCTACCATCAGAATGTGTGGTCCTCTGCTGCTGTAGCCCATCTGCTTCAAGTTTCCATGTTATACATTCAGAGATGCTCTTCTGCCTACCTTGGTTATAGTGAGTAGTTATTTGAGTTACTGTTGCCTTTCTATCAGCTCAAAGCAGTCTGGCCATTCTCCTCTGACTTCTGACATCAACACAGCGTTTTCACCCAGAGAACTACCACTCACTGGATATTTTCTCGTTTTTGGACCATTCTCTGTAAACCCTAGAGATGGTTGTGCAGGAAAATCCCAGTAGATCAGCAGCTTCTTAAATACTCAGACCAGCCTGTCTGGCACCAACCACCATGCACCGTTCAAAGTCACTTAAATCACCTTTCTTCCCCATTCTGATGCTGGGTTTGAACTTCAGCAGGTCGTCTTGATCATGTCTATGTGCCTAAATGCATTGAGTTACTGCCATGTGATTGGCTGATTAGATATTTGCGTTAACGAGGATTAGGTGTACCTAATGAAGTGGCTGGTGAGTGTATTCTAATACAGTAAGCCTGAACTGATATTGAATTGTTGTTTCTAGTTGCAGGTTATAATAAGTTCATTTTACAGAGGTAAACCTTTTGGCTATAAACCCAAAAGCATGTCCAAAATGGTTCTAATCTAAATGCAGTTCAGATATAGCTTCAGTTGTTGGGGTCCCCTGTCCATCTCTTTTGGTACTTTACTTGTTGGACTTTCTGGTTGAGTGGAGGAAGCAGTAAATGTCACCATGGCATGAATACTACACAAGAAGATGCTAAAGCCAGTACGAAGACCTTTATATGCATATATTTTCTTATTAGCCAAATGTAAAGATGCTGTGAGTTGAACTGTGGTCAAAACCTGCTGGATAAAACATACAGTGTGTGAGCTGCAATGAGGGTGAATGTGTTAGTTAGTATGTCATATATTATGGAGTCTGGGCAAGCTTTATTTTACTCTTTGGACCTGTGACTCACCGTTGGAGTTGCATCAGTAGATGCTTATGTAGAAACACATTATATGTCACAGACACAAATGCATTCACATATTTTCTTGGCCTCTACCCCTCCACCCCTGCTGTTTGAGTAGTATTAAGTTTATGGCTGCCATGTTAGAACATAGCCAATCCATCTTGGACAACAGGAAAGATTTAGTGAGATTCATAATAAGAAACGGACAAAGAAAACTAGAATGTCAGTGACCTAGAATAGAAGTTAGGTCGAAAGGAATCCTGATCTCAGGCCTTGTATTGGATAAATGGATGAGAGAGTTGGAAGAAGAGAGGTAAAAAATGAAATGGTAAAATCATACAAAGAAGCAAAGGGCTGGACTGAAGAGGGTGGCAAAAAGCAAGAGGTCACATGGAGGCCACGTAAACCACAAAAAAGGTGAAATGAAAATTTTTTAAAAGCCCCGATTGCTAGTGTGGGCCAGATCAAGTGTGCAGGAAGGTAAAGAGAACCAGGGATCAAGGCTAGAGGGGCTATCAGGAACAACACATCTGCAAAAGCCATTAAGAACTGTGTATGTATGCGGCATGATGCTGTGTTTCCCTGGCAGGCCTGGCTTTGGCCTGCGCGGTAAAACTGGGATCAGGTTTCGTCAGCGTGCAGTGGGGGGCCGTCTCCAGTTGACGCGTGATGATTTAGTCAGGTGTGAGCGTGCACTTTCCAATTTGGAGGGAAATAAATTAGAAGTGATTTTTTATGAGACCTCTGTCTCAGGCTGTCTCAAGGCTCTCTTTCCCTCCCGCTGTGCACTGTCAGCCTAGCTGATGTGTTTATAAAGAGGGCTGCAGTGGCCCATAAACACACACACGCACATGCACACAGAAGTGAGTAATGAAAACAACAGCATGCATGAAAAATACACATGTGGACATCTATTGGAAACCCACATTTGTGACTATGTGTGCAGAAAAACAACTTTGCAAGCTGCATAAAATGTCACATATCTGCCATTCATACATGGATGATGTTCACAAAGCATAGGAAAATATTCCAGTAAAAACAGAATAGTTAAAACAACAAAAGAAACTATTAACTAAACCATAGGGGGAAGTAAATGTGCTCATTACCAACCTCATTATGAACAATTCTTTTCACTAATGTTCTTGCTTGTGTAAGAGCAACTCCAGTTAATATTTAAATAAAATAGAGCAACACAAGTGTGTTAGTAATAAGAAGCAAAGCACAACAGATCCAGACCAGGATGATGATGGTTTTCTAGGTGAAAACTAGAAGCAGGAACCCCAAATCCCACTTCACCTCTGACCTCTGTTTGGTTTCCCTGCTACTGCTCCCTGGCTAGTTTCCCTGCACTGCTCCCTGGCTAGTTTTACTAAAAGACTACCTAACTTGTCTTGTCTGCCTGACTCTCTGTCTGCATGGATTTTATTTAGCTGTCTCTTTGCTTGTCTATATTAAAGACTGGATTATTGCCTGATGTGTTAGCTTGTGTCATGCTTAATTTGTAGTACAGCAGTTGTGTCTGTTTGTAGAGGCATTTGCCTATGGAGAGGGATTTTCAGCCAATGCAAATGTGCCCCTGTGGGCACATTCCCAACTACACGGTGCTTGATATGAATGACACTATGTGTTGGTTGAATGCTAATTGGTTGTGGGCTGGAACAGGGAGCAAAAGCGGAGTTCACCGCGAATAAGAGAAGCACAAAAAAAACCCATGAAAGATCAAAAAATACTGGCTGATGGACCATCAACAGCACAAACAAGAGTGGACCACAGACCAGTTATACCACATACTTTTGGCACTGCCCCTATCTGACAACAGATGCTCTCTGCAGGTAGACAGTAGACCAATGCAATACCACTGCTGAACTATAATTTCCACATCACTATGTATGTGAGCTTTCTATCAGCCCTTTTACTTAGCTTCCAAAGGGTAAATAAATAGCCTATAGCGCACACTATTTAGGGCCATGTAAATAATAGGTTAGTGGTAATTCCAAAATAAGATGATCTAGAAGTATTAGTTTAAAAAAAATCAATCCAACTGATTTTGAATTGGAGCTGGAAAATCATAAAGTATCACTGTTTATCACTGATAGCCCTCACATAGACATTTTCAGTACATTGTAAAACAATGTTATGTCATACATTAATGCCACAGCCAGTATAAAAGATGGATGCAGTTACTGTGATCATCCATTAGTTTCTGAATTCCTGTTTTGAAGCCTCGAGATTAGTGTTTTCATCTTGGTTTCAAAAAACCAAATGTGATGAGGGGTGGGTCTTACTGTGAAACCACTTGATCATTGGCTAAGGACCAATGAGCATACCATAGATAATCCTTCATTTTGAAAAATTGTTATTTTAATATTTTCTTTTTTAAAATTTTGTATTCAGTATGACCTGAAATGAGTGACTGACTCCATAAACTCATTAGGAAAGTGTTTACAAAGGTCAAGTAAGAAAGCCATTTTCTCATAGACTTCTATAGGACCGAAAGTCTGTTTGCAACCACAGCTATTGCCATCTGGTGGCTTTCAGATAGAATGCAGCTTTAAGCTCCATTTTTCCAACCCAGCAGCTAAATCCATGTTTTATACTGTCTATGGTAAATGCAGAAAATTGGTAAAAGAAATAAACTCAATGCTTTTGAAGCATACTAAAATAAAAATGCTAGTAGCCATAGAAATCAAACTGAATGCACCTAGTTGATTTGCTGTAACTGTTTACTGTGCAGAAAAACTTCAGGGACACAGCTTAGGGAAGTCAAAAGGGGCAAAGATGAACCAGGATAAGAAATGAGAATGGTCCAAAACTAAAGGATGCTATAGTGTTAAAAACATGAATCATCATGTTAAGCAGAGCTGTCATAATCAATCAAAAAAATTACAACCTTGTGTGTTGGGGTTGTTAGTATAAATGCAAGTCTGTATGCATTGAAAAAAGCCATGAGACAAACAATTTAAATGCAATACACTCAGTAAAGTTCATTTCACAGTTAAAGCACATTTGCAGGTGATGTTGGGACAACATAGACAGTGGAAATAAAGTCAAAGAATGAGGAAAACTGGCTATTACAATTTAGTAACACAAGGAATACACAGCATTGACATTCACTTGTTGTTAAATAATAAAAAGACACTTTATTAGTTCCTTACACTTGTCGTCAGAACAGTTTGGACTCTTCAAAAGACAGAGAAGTTCAGACTTGCTCCCTCTAGAGGGATGTCCCTTTAGAAGGGAGAATGTCATGGGAGCCATTTTGCAGGTTTGGCACTTCTTTTGTGGTGTGCTGAAAGCTCAGCTTATCAGTACACGATGAGGATGTAAACTGAAAACACTCACTGACCCATTCAGTCCCTTAAGTAAAAAAAAAAAAAACATACAGTTTGAATGTTGTATCAGGAGTATTTTGCCTTGAGTGTCAGTAGGATACAACATGAAAAAGTTTTCACTTATCATGTTTTCAAATATCATGCTATCAGCTAAGGCTGATAGCATGATATTTGCAGTAGGATATAAAAAATGGCAAGCGGTTAAGATGGATGGATGGATGGATGGATGGATGGATGAATTGATCTTGTTACTAATTACTTGTTACTAACTAGCATTATGACACTACCAGGTGAGTGAAATGTTTAGGCTTGAAAGGTTGAAATCTAAATTGAATACAGTTGTTTAGAGAAACAGCATAACCCATTTTGAGCACCAATCCATTTGACCCATCACTGGGTCACTGGAAGATAACCGTACTGATACTGTGTCAAAGCAATTCTGCTATGAGAAAATTGCTTTCATAAATTAATTTTAGGGAAATAACTGCCATACAAAGGAGTTTGGCTGTGTTTTTCATCTCACCCCTTTTTAAGTTTACAATACTATTTAAAAGGGATTGGTTGTGACATTTGGAATAAGTCCTATTTGTAAGGAGTTTAAATACAAGTCAGTAATTTGTTTCAATAAAATCCTTTTAGTAGCTCTGACATTTACAACAGGACTTTGAACAGGATGTGAGATTGCAGTCGTCATCTCCAGAGAAGTCAGTCTGAATTTGCCTAGCCCACTCCTACACACAGCAGAACGAAGGCGATTGGGAACTTTTTACAGAGGGGGTCAAAGTCTCTTTCCTTTACGAGTTGTTACAACATGAATGGGAGCACTGAGAGAGGGAGGGAGGGGGGAACTAGGTAGGGAGGGAGGTAAAGGAAGTGAATGGTGTAGTTTTTCTCAGCTATAGTGCCTCTGAGCGAGGTGAGAGGTGGGGCCCAGGGGGCACTGGCTGGGTGGTCAGCATGATCGCTGCCCTGTGTGTGTTTATTTGTGTGTTAATGGTTGTGCGTGCATATAAGTAGGCCAGAAAGAGAAGAGAGAGAGAAGGGAGTTATCCATGCTGAATTCATGCGTGGGGATAATGAAAAAGTATTCCATATTTGCTTAAGGCTGTTTGATCCGTTCTTCCTATGTTTTTCAGAGAGTTTTCTTTCCCTCAGAGTACTGCTTCTATTCTTGTGTCATTGTTATTCCACACAAAGCTTACACATGCACATTCTCTGAGGTTTTGCTCTTTATGGCCTGCAGAATGAGGTGTAGACCAAAATGACTGGTCTAATCGACTAGCTGCACGAGTCCTAAAACAACAGACCACATTTAGCCAATATAATTCATTCCTCTTGACCATAAAATATCCAGGCTTAATAAAAAAAAAAGGCATCAAGCAATGAAAGCCTGAGTGTTTCATTTCATACAGACTTGTGCTAAGAAAAGCACAAGCAAACACAGTGATTTTCACATTAGGGAAGAGGGATGATGCTGTTAATGGAGTATTCTGAAATTCTGAGAAGTACACTTATTCAGTTTCTTGTGGAGAGTTAGATGAAATGATCATAGCTGTCATATCTGTGTTGAATGAGTTGCAGCTACAGTCAGCCTGGGAGAAGTGAGAAACTGTTAGCAGAGGTCTGTTCAGCAGTGCTTTCCCCATTTCTTCTGGAAATGGGGAATAAATAACAAAAATAAAAAAAACATGTTTTTGAACAGTTATATCAGTTTTACCTTAAAACCTTAAGTGCATTAATTATAAAAGTGCATTTAGTGCTTTATTAAAAATACATGGTTAAAAAACATTTTTTTAAAGCTCTCCTTTCATGAACTCAACACAGTAACTTTCCAAGTGACATATATATAATCATAGTCCTGTGAGGACCATGTATCTAAAAGAAATTCTGCTTTTCATCAGCTCAGAAAAACAGCCCTGCACCTTCATTAACAAAGTACATTAAAATGTATGAAACTGCCTGGTGGAGCCTGTAAATGCTGAACTTTCCTGTTTTTATCAAGGCATTGTTTGGCCCCTCTCCATCTTCTGAATCTTTTCTTTGAAGGCTTTCCTCCCTAAAGTGTTAAAGAAGTTATTAAAAACTGCTTCACACTGTACACTGACTCCTTGGTTGTCACACATCTTGATGATGATTAGCAAGAGACAGCTTATCTGTTTAATTGACAAATCACAGAGCAATGCGTTTGTTCACTTGCTTCTGCTTCTTCTTTGTTTAGAGTATTTTACATACATCTATATATGGGTGTAATTATACATGCAACATGACACAGATACAATAATAAAAGTCAACAGATTAGCTTCCAGAAATAATAGCTAACTTTAGCCATAATTAAGCAGTAAATTACAAAATGGAGGCAAGTAGGCAAACTGTGATGTAAGAGTAAGAATAAGAATAAGAATAAGAATAAGAATAACTTTATTGATCCCAGAGGGAAATTCATTTGTCAAGGAGAGAGATCGCTTTCACTTTGGTATCATTTTAACTGATGTCTAGCACTGCTTGTCTTGCTTGTCCTGACTGCTTACCTGTGGTCCCTTCCCACATGACATAAGCATTGGTCCATTGGCCTGGGGCCATATTTTTAAGTAGCTTTTTAAGAATGGTTAGGTTTTCCATGTCTTTGCAGAAATGTATAAACAAATAAATGAACTGTTTTATGGAAAAGTCTTTTTTCCAAGGCACCAGTAAACCTCTGATCTACTGACCTGGGGGCCAGCGGGGGAAAAATCTTGCGCTGTACCTTGTAGTATGGGTGTAGTATTATTTTTGACCAAGAAAAGGAAGGTACCTCTTACAAGAATAAATCAGACCTCAACCTTGTTTTTGGTTCCAGAATACACACTTCCCAGGATAATACTATGCTAGCTACTGACTGACTGGATGTATATTTACCAGCAACTCCACTGCAAACACATATAAGCATATTAATATGACGACTTGAACTCCTCTTTTGATGGAGGCTGACTACTTTCCTCTACCTATGTGTTATATGCACCCAGCTGACATATTAGGAACAAGTCAGCTGACAGATCTTACACATATGAAACAGATTGCAGCACTCCATGAGAGTGGTATCAATTTTCAGTTTTAACTCTTGGCGAGAAGTTATATAAGCATCTCCCAAAGTGTCACAACACATCACTAAATTGAAAATATATTTACGTTTGCAACACACTGACTCATGTTTTCAAATGCATTATCTGTTTATACACCCCATCATATTCGTCATCTGTCTAACAATCCACTCAGCTGTCA
>VUQS01032886.1:0-11349 GCA_015108495.1 Heterochromis multidens
TATTACTCTGTTTGTGCCGGGGGACCCGATCCTTAGGGTGGACCAATTTTTGGCGTAGTGTGTTTTGGGGTTTGAAAGCCACAGAGACGTGGTGTTTTGAGAAAATGCGTGTCAGCTGTTCCGATACTCCTGACACATAAGGGATCACCAAAGGTTTTTTCTTAGGCAGCAGTTGTCCTTCTTCTCTCCTGGATCGCCTGGAACCTTCCCCAATCTCTGTGAATGGTACTCATGGCCATTGATCAATGGTCATGACAATTTGCATACTATTGATCATGAAACTGACCAAATGGCCCACTGTTAGTCAATGGTGCTAGTTTCGGTCATTATGCAAATGTACTGTTTATAAGGTTGGGGAATCCTGCAGTCAGCTGAGACTGAAGAAGTCACTTGGATAAGTTGACGAAACGTTTCTCCCACTAAAAAACGCTACGTCCAGATGAACAGATTCAACTTTTTGGGCTTCCGCTGATTTGTTTGGTCGTAAAACATCAAAAGACAAACAAATACAATTTATCAACTCGTGACTTTTTAGGGCTGGACCTTCAGAGATGTACAGTCTCCAATCTAACCACACCCCACTGACCCAGTTTGTGATGACCTCACCTCAGACTCACTCGCTTATTAAATATAACTTACCCTTTAATGTTAAGCATGATGTTCATTTTCATACCAAATCCATGTGCATATTTCCAGGCAGCTTTACTTTATTGGTATATTACACCATACTGAATGTGTAGTGTGCGTCAGCAGCCTTGTTACCATCAGCATCAATTAAAGCTGCTTTTGGCTGGATGAATGATTAATAGCCAATCACGAGTTTTCCTGGCAGTTTGTCATGCTGGTTTAAAAATTAGGTGATGAGTTCCACCTCAGCGGGAAGTGCCCACAAGTGAATCATGGCTTTATCCTGGCCTGGCCTCTTACTATTAGACATTATACTAAAACTGATTTGGAGGCAGAGTCATGTCCTGAAATAGGCCAGCCTGGCTCACAATAGGCAGCCATTAATAAATTGGACTGTCAACAGCCATGGAGGGGAAATCAGACGAGCACTGAATGTTACATGAAGTGTCAAGTAACGGGTGTCATGTCACTGCAATGTCACAAATCTTCCTCCCTCTTATCTTGTTGAATTTTCTGTAGCAAAGCAGATATTTTGCAGCAGATTGTTCAGTCACTGAGAAAGCTGGCGTTTACTAAATTATTTTATGGCTTTCGATGCTCTTTTGCATTTTGAAATCACTATAATGCATATTTTCACGAGCTTTGGTATTTTTATTCTGTGCTAGCTGATTTTGGCCACCCAGTCGTCGTTCTATTGCAGAATTATGTTGAAAGTCAGTCCCTTTGATTTCCTGTAATTCAATAGTGGTGGGTAAAAATATTTGTGGGGGCACAGAGCAGCAGAAACATAAGAAGCATAGCTGCAGTAGGAAGTGGAGTCTTGAGTGAGTGGCCTGAAGCAGATGTAACAGTTTGCCAGAGCTTCAGTCGAAGATGCAGCGTGGAGGACTGCTGTGTTGTTGTTTTTTTGTTGTAAACAGGTGGCAGCAGCAGGCGTGAGGTGTTAAATATTTGTCAGAGGGTGCAGTTAACTAGCCCTAAGCTAAGGCTATGAAGCAGGTCAACAGTGGAAGCTCTTTCTTTAAAGTTTCAGTGTTGCTTTCAGTGAAGGCTTTGAGGCCCTTTCTTTAAAGGGGGCTCAGCAGTGAGATTGCTCTGTTTTCAAAGGTCATATGTTTGGGTCATGCCTCCAAACAGAACCACTGACCTCCCCTGACTAAAAGCCGAGGTCTGCCTGGAGAGGAATGTAGGTTGTCACCAGAGCTATTTTGGCAATGTGCAGTCCCTAATGATTGTGATCACAGAGCAGAGTTTGGAGCAGTTGCTTTGCTCTCCTTTTTTCCAGCCAGCAAGTTTGATCATGCAGCTCTCGCTGGCGCTGCAGGGATTAGAGAGTTAAACGAATGGCACGTCGGCTCCGCTTGCATTTTGCGTCAAGGAGAAGCAACACGGACCCTCTGTCAGAAAGCCTCAGCAGCCATGGTGAGGAAAGTGGAGTCGGTGTGTCAGCTCAAAGCCCCTCGGAGAGTCTGGCGCACAGTTCTGTCCACTTGAAGGTGACTCCTCTGTCACCAGACTATGCTAATAATCAGTACTCTTCAGTGTTCATACCCAGGGTTAACACTGTAGGATGTAATAAGAAGAGAATTCTACAGATCTCACTCCATCCCTGTGGAAAGCTCAGTGGAGAGCTGGATGGCAACATAGAGGATGGAGAACCGGGAGCTGGTGAAGGAGGAGGAGCAGGTACAGGCTCTGACGGGGGCTCGTGCAGCAGCAGCATGGCTAGCGATGCCGGCTACTGTAGCAGCAACAGCATCTTTGAGCCAGAGGCACCAGAAAAGCACAGGACCACCCAAGAAAGGAGTCTACACTGCTGCAAGTCCAAGGTCCCCCTGAGACGGTGCTCCTCCTTGGTTATATTTCCAAAGAGCCCTTGCAGCACCCCACCTGCTTCCCCAGTAAGTCCAGTGGCTCCTCCTGCTCTCCCAATAGTAAGGGGGTCTAATCAGTCAACTCTTCAGAGATCTGTTAATGAATACTCACAGGCCGATGAGGAGGTGATTTGCAAAGGGTCCACCAACACGGCAGTAAGCGGCCATCGCTTCCCAAAAGGAGGCTGTTTGGCTGAGTTCAGGGACGCCAAACACATGGTGCAGTTTAATATTCCTTTACAGGACGAACCAAAATGCAAAACAGAGGACAGGAGTAACGTAATGGAACTGTCATCAGCTCTAGACAGATCAAATCGCCACTCCAGCAGCCTGCTGCTGCACTTCGCCCACCAGAAACCAATAATATCAGGGAAAGGAGCCACAACAACAGCTACAGTCAATGTGGAATATCCTGAGGCTTATTACCCAGCCCAGCACACAGAGGCTAAACAAGACTGCCACAAGAAACTGTATCGTAGTACCTCTGCTTGTTTGTTCTCCTCAACTAAACCTTCTGAGAAAAACCTTAAAGTTTGTTTACCAGGAAAAGGCCATCAGGAAAAACACTGTCATCACGCCATACAGAGGAGCTTTTCCCTCGAGGTGCCTTACCCTAACACTGGAATTTCATGTCATGTTTCAAATCCCAAACTCAGCAGCCCTTGCTCTCCACATGTGCACATTCATTTGTCTCCTTGCTGCCCAGCTAAGTTGCCTAGCTCTCTTACTGATGTTAACACAGGCAACAAATGGAATAATACACCCACAAGCTCAGGTCAATACTCCAAGGTAAGTTTCTTAAGTGGAATTAATTGATGCTCCTAGGGTACCTGGAAATAAAGCCTTATACTTCACAATGTATTGAGAGGTTAACAGCTGTCAAATAAGCATTTTTTTTAAGTTTACCTGACACAGAAGGGCACTGGGAAAGAACAAAGTGGATTCAATAAAATGTTGCTGAACTGGTTCCAGGAGATTCCACACAGCTTTAACAGCTCAGCCAACATCACTCTGCCTTTAGCTGTCATATACGCAGGAATAAAATAACATTTGGCCAATATTAATATTTACTTTATGCTTAATTTTCCCACGTAGGCTTATCGTAGCCAAAGAAAGTTTAACGTACAAGTTACGTATATACATGACTGCCATTTACATCCTTAAAACTCAGTTTACTCAGGGTCAGCCGAAGACAGAGCGAGGTTCAGTAACTGAGAAGATCGCTACAGCTAAGTCATGCAATTAACAAGCCCAATGTAGACAAACATTCAAAGGTATTCGGTTGCATTACAGTAAATCCATCTGCTTCTTAGTTTCCAAGAAATCCCTGAATAAGAGGGAAAGGTTCCCTTTCAGCGTGTTGGTGTGTGAAACTCATCTTTTGAATAGTTCTCCTTTTTTATTTTTCTGTTAGCACTATGAGTAATCGACTTAAGTATTTACCCAGGCTAATTTTAGCAGTGGGAAAAGTGGTGCCCCTTGCTGATATAAATAAAGTGCCTCTGAAATATTCCCCCTGACTCCAGATAGTCTGCTGGTGTGTAGCACTGATTCAAATTTAACCGTATGATACTAGAGCGCTGCACAGTCATACCAGCCATCTGTGGACATGGTGTGTATGTGTGTGTGTGGTGCCAATGTAATGTAGGCAGAATGAAAGTGTGAGCCTTTCCCAGTAAACTGGTGGTCCTTATGGGTCCCCCTGCCAGCCAGTGTTTGTGAAATATCAGGTGTCAGTCTCTCCCCTGCATTTAGCAGGATGTCAAGTAGGACAGAATCCTCCACTAATTAGTCAGTCCATTAATTTTTTAAATATTTAAATCTGCTTAGGTAAATCTCAGTTATACTTTCACTCTTGAAGGCCAAAAAAAAATCCCTTCATGCATATTTAGTCCAGCATCACACAAGGTGAATGTGGTTAAAACTAAACTAAAACTAGGTGTAAAAAAAACATTTTAGTTAACTGAAGTAAAAATAACTAGAATTCATAAAAAAGAAAGAAAAAGCTAACTAAAACAATCCACCATCCACTTTCTTAATCGCTTAGGCCTCATCTACACAGGTCTAGAGACTGGTCAGCGACCCCCAGTAACCTCGATTCGCTATGTGTATTACCTGACCAGTTGGCGGGTGGTTACTGGTCACAAAGAGGGTGCTGCACCAAAAACTTCCTTGTGCTTTTATTTTGAAGGTGAACAATCTCTGTTTCCGGTTTGCATCACGCTTTTCACTGCTGAACTAGTTGGAGAGTGTTTGCAGACGATTCAGCATCTTCCATGCAAACTACAGGTGTCCAAAGGAATAGCAAGGAGGTTTTTGATGCAGCACTGTTTACCTCTCCACGACCAATTTCACCTAGCACCCATTTGCCAAATAGTCGGGAATACGCTTTTTTTCCCTAGCGATTTGTGGTTGCCAGGGGGCCACTGACCAATCTCTAGGCCTGAGTGACTCGGGGTTCATTTAACTGAGGGTTGTGGGTGTTCTGGAGCTTATTCCAGCTGCAGCACACTGGACAGGTTGCTAATTCATCACAGGGCTACAACAGAGACACAGAAAACCACATATCCAGCCAATTCAGGACGACCAGGCAAAGGGAGAACATGCAAACTCCACACAGAAAGGCCCCATCTGATCAGAAAGGTTCAAATTGGGGACCTTTTTGCTATGAGGGAACAGCGATAAACTGCTGAACTACTGTTCCACCCATACTGTGTGCTTATAAAGCAAAAATAACAGGAAATAGATTTAGTTTCAGTCTTTAGTCAACCAGTATGAGGAGGCTTTGGTGTATATATCTATTTATTTTTCGATTTCTAGGCAAGAAATACATGCTCTGATCAATTTAACTTTAATCCCTGAAAAATATCCCCCATTAGTTAATAAAACTAATAAAAACTAAACTAAAACAAGCAAACTGGCTCCAGAAAGTAAAACGAATTGAAAACAAAAATTAAGCTAATTAAAGTGCAAAACCACAGTAACTCCAACGTAACGTTACATAACTTCTGCTTTGAAGTCAATTGTACTGCACGCATTTCTTTTCATTGTCGTGGCTGCCCAACATTATGAGTCACACTAATCGTTATCTAGGGTTATGTGCATCATAATTTTAGATAATTATAGGAAAACATGTGACAATAATAAAACACATAAAGGTCATGGATAATTCTCCTACATCAGTAGTGGAAAATTTTAAAAACATTTATAAATTTTATTGCCTAAACATGGATAAATTTGTACTTTGTACTTACGGATGACCTTCCTTTTATAGCCACTTCAAAGAAAAAGGTCACCTGAGTACAAACAGACCAGCAGCAGTAACTAACAAATGTACTCCACAAATAAAAACCTGTAACTGTTGCAGAGTAAAAATACTGCAAGATGACAAATTAGCCTCTGTCTATTTCTGGACCTTCATTCCTATATTTTTAGATTTTGTTCATCTCAGCTGCACACAGACAAACTAATGAAAATTTTCAAATACCGCTCCAGAAACAAAGAAAAGCTGTGTGGCTGAACGTGTTGGTTTTTGTCAGTGATGTGGTGTTTAAAACCTTCTCCTTTGCTACTGTTAGCCGTACTGCCAAGGTAACCAGATGACTCATCACCTTAGTTAATGTACAACCAGGTGTGACCATGTTACACAACAAGGTGAAGACATGAATCAGACAAATGTTAAGGATGGTTTTACATAGCGGAATAACCAACATTTTCCATTTCATAGCGCATTAAGCATTTTAGGGGTATCTCAATGCACAAACATGTCCAGATGTGACAGTTCAACTAGTTTTGAGGAGCTGCTGCAGTGTTTGTGGCAGGGGTGGATTGCTGCATTGCAGAGTTAACATGCAAAAATGATAACATGTGCTTTACAGAGATTGCCCAGCAAAGTGCCCTTTATAACCCCACATGATTTATACAAAACCTAACTTCTGTGCTTTAAAAAAGTTTACAAACCGGGTTACAGCCAGTAGTTAGGAAATATTTGACCTCATTCTTCATCTTGTAGTTAAAATAATTTGTGTACACATTCCCCATCTGTATAACAAATGACATCCAGGCTGTCAGACATGATGTGGCTGTCTTCTTGCAGCAACCGCAAAGTTGCCTTAACTTTGTCATGGCAGTGAAGTACTGTTTTTACACCTGTGTCAGCTTTCAGTTCAGCGTCCGTCATCACCACACCACCACCACATTAGCTCCTCAGAAGTTTATTTTTCACAAGCTGCTGCCCACCTGTCAGAAGTAGTTTTTCATTGCAGAGCTGAGATGGATATCGCTGAGGCTACTCCACAGGTGCCCAACATGTGTTTGTAGCTGTTTGCCACAACCTCATGCTGTCTGTGGTCAGCACTGCTTAATGCCACATGCTAAACTCGAGCTGCATTTAGTGTCACATGAGCCTGCAGGATTGCTCTGAATGGACATTTATCTGTCGTTATCATTTTATCTTAGGCAGTTTTTTCACACGTCCGTAGCATTCACTTCCCCTTTGTTATCTTTAGCCGCACCTTACCCTGGAAGCTGCCAACAAGGCTATGATTTCACTCAATCATCTCTTTGTTACTGATATAGAAGTGACCTACTTGACTTTTCAAACCATTAGCGTTAATTGTTTATGCACTACAGTTTGTGGCATGCTGAGTTAAGTATTGATTTGACAGAGGGATCAGTGGATTTGATCAGCTGATGTAAATGTGACACAGAAATGATCTTGTCATTCTTTTAGATGGTGTTGCTGGTTCAATACCAATTTATCTTTGGCCAGTTCTTAGGAATAACTGCTTGTATGGTATGCTAAGAAGAGCACAGATTGATTCAGGCATGTGCTCCAATATACTGCATGATCTCAGTTTATTAAATGAAATAAAACCAGTGGAGTAAAGCTGTAATATGTATAGCAGGATGGAACCATATACTGCATTAAAAAAAGATGGATGTAACCACTGTTTGGTTTTGGCGTCCACATTTTGAAGCCGTGTTGGATTTTTTGGAGCCAGAGGTTATCAGCTAATGCCGGCAAGGTTGGTTATCAGTCTCCATAACCAGTGCATCACACACATAAAATACTAGAATTTCAATCAGACTTCTTCAGATTCTTCAGATTTCTCTGATTACGCCATTAAAAATGTTACATAAGGCTACAACACTAGAAACAGGATCTGAAAGTCTGGTTCACTGACCTAAATTAGCAGAGGTGAGCCCTAGCAGACAGCCATTGGCTGTATATGTCACTTATATAATTACACCCTCCCCACCCTCACAGTTGTTATGAAGGGAGAAACTATCCATAGGAACCAAAATCTTTTTTCTACCACGCTGTAAACTATTTTCATAGCTAAAGTTGGGCATTTTAATGTGAGAGTCTATGGGGATTGACTTCTGGAGTTTTAAGTGGTCGCTTGAGGAACTATGGTTTTTAGTGCTTCTGCTTTCACCAGAACACTTCAGCCCAGGAGGTTGCTCTTTGGAAGGAACCTGCCCAAGTTAAGAGCATCCGTCAACTTTTTATACGTCTAATGTCTCAGTTAACAGTCATTTCTTTTTATTTTAAAAATACTTCATTTTCCCTACATGGAAAAGAGATCTATGAGTTATATATGTAAGGCCTATATGCTTTATACTATGATTTACTAAATAAATGGGCTTCTTTAGCAGTTTTCTAATACAAAATAATTAATATGCACCAATTATGAAATTCTGGGATGATACCAGTACTATGTTTGAAATAATAATTTGACAGATACTGATATATTTTTTCTATTTATATATTTTATTTTAGCTGTTGCGTATCCCCAAACCTGGGATGAAGAAACAAAGAAGTCTTCATTATAACTTATAGCATAATACAACCATTAGGCTTTACAGCAGACAAAGAATGGGCCACTGCTGTCAGTAAATGTCTTTTATTCTAGTATCACTCATCAAGGCTGATATATCAGTGCATCGCTAGAAATTATGTTCTCTTAATGATGCACAAGAAAAATGCCTAAGTCATAGTACCAGATATACAATTCTAATAATAGTTTTTTTTTATTATTTTCCATATGGGTACCCTCTGTTAATATAAACTGCTGTAAACATTAAAAACAATAAACATAAGTGACAGTGTTCTATATAAAGCCACAGCTGCTCTGTTAACTGTTTACGTTAAATCTCCAGTGACTCACTTTTGTAAACAAACCCAAAATAAATACAATTATTTCTGACTTCCTTAATATCCTGTTGATGGTGGAGGGTAAATAAACACTGAGAACTGATAATGCCTTAAACCTCAGTATTCTTAGAAGACCTCATGAAGGAAATTCTGTGCAAAGCAGGCGGTTTCTTATTGGAAGTGGAAAGTTAGAAATGATAACAAATGTGCTTGTTTTACTACAATGTGGATAAAACAGAGACCTGATTGATTACTGTGCCTTATAACAAAAATAAGGAGATGTAGGAAAATGCATTGTAGTTTTGGGAAGGGTTGCTCAGACACTTAATTTTAACCTGGATTTATCTGCTTTTCTCAGTTGCTCTATTAGAAGTGCAAGGGCACGGTGAAGGAGGCCTCCACCTATATTTGTTCACATAAACACTTTGTACCCCTGTTAGACAGTTTGACCTGCCGTGGGTGTTAATTTTGGTCACATAAGCTGACTCCCACTGTGCTTACCCTCAGCCCTCTGCTTTTGAGACCTTAACGGCTCCAATAAAGGCATGCAGTGAATGTGTGAAGAGTTCAAAGCAAAGACAGTTCATCTGGCAAATGCTGCATTATTTTGATCACAGTCTCTGTTGGAATAACACAGAGCAGCCATTCATCGTAGGCTGATAAACACATTCCTGCCTGCACAACATGCTAAATATACATGGAAATGGATCGAGTTAAATGACTCTCATTGTTTGAAGTAGGAAAATAGTGCAGTGGGAAATGTTTTCTGTTAAATCTACAATTAAAGATGGTTTGTTAGAGGGAGTGTCTTGTGAGGAAGTAGGAGTGACAGAAATTTTTTTCCAAGAGAAAGCCCTTGTATTGATGATTAAGATAAAAAGAGCGGGATGCACAACCGTAAAGTCACTGTGAACAACACAGACATACTGCTGTTGAGATAATAAGTGGTTCTCTGTGCTTTAAATCAGTTGTTTTCTAAACTTTTTCTGACCAAGGCACACCAAAGGGCAAGCCAAAATCTTAAGGCACACCCATACTCATATCTGAGCAAAACAGTCAGCTGTTATTTTGGTTGTGTTAGGGGAAGGGACTTTTGGCAGCCCATTTATACCTTGTAAGGGACTGAGCAGTCAAAGGATGTACAGGCACAAGTGTAATTATTCAAAAATGCGTTTTTGTTGTATCCAAAAATAGATAAAATTATATAAAAAAATACAGAATAATGAAAAAAAAAAAACTATTTTAAGCAATAAGTGAGCCTGTAAAAGAGGTCATTGCTTAACAAATCAAGACCCTAACTCAACAAACTAACCTGCCCAAATAAAAGAGAACTTAAGCTATATGCTAGAGGAGCAGACCATTTTTAAATCCAAGGAGGGGAGAAGAGGAAACAGAGGGGAACCCCCAGGGACAATCAGTGCAAAGAAACCCCTTTCCCCCCATTCTGTCACAGCTGATAGTTTGATCCACTTGTTAGCCCTGTGTATTTCAGTAGTACCACCCATAGCCTCCTTATCAAACCAGGAAGGACTGGAGCAGCAGACAGGTAACTCAAAAGAGAAAAAGTAATTAATGCAACTTATAAGTCAATTAGCGCTCATCATTTTGAGTGCAGTGCAGTGCCATAAAGTGTATTGAAATGAATTAACAAAATTAAGTAAACCAAACAGGCTAATTGTGTGCTGTGTAACTCCAGTGACTGCAAATTAACTTGAATGTGTTAATGATGTGGGAGAGTGAAACCTGAAGCCTTTATGTCTGATTTATGTGAGTGTACAGAGTCGATGAATCTTACAAATTTAAGTTATTTCACATGGCATCTGAATGGCACCACCCCGATCACCTTATTAGACCCTTTCACACAATCCAACAAGCCATCTTTCATATCCAGTGTTTTTTGAAGATGGTCTGGTTTCTCTCAGAAGGAAAGTTTTGTTTCCAAGAACTCCTTTAGCTTGTTAATGATCCCCTCCCAACAAATGAGGGCTGTTGACATCCGTCATCCAGGAAGCTTTTGCACTGACTGCTTTTTTTTCTTCTTCTTCTTCTTCTTCTTTAGTGGTGCTTTGTCTGCACTTAGTTGTGGTTTGCTTGACACAAAGAAGTGACTCTGTTGTTAAACTTAACTGTTCCGGCCTTTGATGTTTAATGCTTGTACCTTATTCCATTCAGCAACTGCACAACGAACTGTGATTCCTTTTGACAGAAGTTTTAAAGGGAAATTAGTCCTGATAAATTATTTTCATAATCCATGGAGTCAAACCAAATTTTACATTTGATTTTTAGCTGGTGGCAGCAACTGAAGATAACATTAAAACCGATACAACATTGTTTATCTACGACATTAGACGAATTTAGACTGATTTTGGTCATTTGCAGTGGAAAGGTTGTTGAGGTTTAAACTTTAATGACTATATTTCAGCATGTGAACATATTATAGTATCCCTGAAATACCATCAAAGCACAGTGAGACCGTTTGCAACCTGTGTTCAGAAACTCACTTTAAACTACATATTTTTAAGACCAGTTTAAGAAGTCATTTCAGACTCATTTTCAGCATGATGCCTACTATGACAGGCATTTGTACATCAGTGTGATTGATTTAAAAAAAAAAAAAAAAAAAAAAAAAAAAAAAAAAATTTATCAATAAAAAAAAAAAATTAAAATAAATAAAAAAAAAAATTTTTT